>PVJH01040185.1:0-15874 GCA_004026705.1 Nesogale talazaci
GCCACGATGCAATTCAGTATCAACCGGCTGGTGGACAGCGGAAATTGCACCACTCCATTCATTAGGATCCTACACCATGTTTTTGTTTTTGAAAACCAGTGCCAGTGGTTACAATTAGATGGAGCGAGGGTCACATTGTCAGTTTGGGGTCACAGTCATTTCAAGAGGGTCCAACCCAGTGCTGCGGGCTCACTGTGCTGCTGCTGTTCTTTTGATCCTTATTCCAACCCCGGGCGGGGCTCCTGGTCGTCAACTTGACACGTGGGGCACACGGGCCGGACTCACCCATTCTCGAGAGCTAACGGGTGATAAAGACCAAATTCAAGTGCAGGCCACAGGTCCCAGCTCTTACCACTGTACTACACGAATTCTTTTAAGTAGCTATCATTTGTTGTAGAAAATGGAGAACCAGGCGTGAGTCCTCGGGAGAGCAAGACCTTGCCTTCATTTCAGTCCTAGTCCACGACCAAGGAGCCCTGGTGGCAGAGTGAGTTATGTGCTGGACTGCGAGGTCAGCAGTTTGAAACTGCCAGGCACTCCGTGGGAGAGAGAGGAGGCCTTCTTGGCCTGGAAAGAGTCGCAGCCTCAGGAATTCAAAGGGGACAGTTCAGCTCCCCCTTGTTCTATGGCGTGGAGCAGTCAGAACTGACCCGGTAGCCGTGGGTTTGGCTGGGTACTGGGCTACTTGCTGACAGGGTGAAGTTCTAAGTCAGGGGTTCTAAACCTCCCTAATGCCGCCACCTTTCATACAGTTTCACATGTGGTGGTGACCACCACCCCCCATCATAAAATTATTTTTTATGATGCTACTTCATCACTGCAATTTTGCTACTGTCATGAATCGGGTGACCCCTGTCAGAGTCATTCGATCCTCAAAGGGGTCACGACCCCACAGGTTGAGAACCATTGTTCTAGAGCCACCCAGAAGTACCTTGGGAGACAGGCGCCACAACCAGATCTCAAATCGTCACGCCCTTAGAACCTCCATCGATACACTCTCCTGGACGGGAAACACACGCAGATAACTCACAAGGCCAGGACCCAGCGGACACAACTTATTCTCTAGAGGGCAACCATATTCTAGTCAAAATGAAACCGGTCAAGATTTTCGAATCCATGGATTCCTGGGTGGGGGGGGGGGGGGGGGGCATTTGTTTAAATTACTTGTGAAGCTTGTCTTCCCACGTAAGACCTCAGAAAGGAGCTGTGTGGACAGAGGCGGGTGTGGGGAGGAAAGCCATCAGACGGATGCACGCTCACTGCAGTGAGCTGATGTGGACTCACTCCGTGGTCCCCAGGGCAGAGGAGAACACCCTCTGGGGGTTTCTGAAACAGCTCGCTTTGTTGGGGAGCAGAAAGCCTCATCTTCTCTCACAGAGGGGCTGGTGGCTTTGAAATGCTGACCTTGCATTGAGCAGTGGGCCCACACATAACAACTCTGCCACCAGGGACCTGTCAGGGGAGAGGGGAGGAGGGCCGGGACCACAGGCCTCACGAAGCTCACACTGGGCCCTCGTACCCGCTGGCCTTCCAGGTCAAACGTATCTCATGCACAGTTCAAAGCAGATCTCTAAATCTCAAACCATTGTTTTTCCATACACAGTCACAAGACTTTTTATGAGAACATGATCCGTCAAAGAATTCTGGGGTGCTCAGTTCAAAACAGACCCGTCGGTTAGTGTGAAAAGAACTGGAGAGGACTGAGTGCCAGCCGGGGCCACGGGTGCTGGTGCTAAGACGTAAGGTCAGAGAGGAGGGGGTTATTTCCCAGCGCCTATAGCCCGGCCCTGGAGAAACGTCCGGAATGTCGCTCTCAGCACCAAGTGTCCCTTCTCCGTGGGCAGTTCTCTCTTCTCTCCAGTCCCTGCCCACGGGGCCGCCTCAGAGGATGCAAGCGACGAGAAACACGGCGATTATCGGCCTCATCAAATCTTACGCTAACCTTGGTCTACCCAAGGCCGATGAACAGAATATTTCACATGCCACTTAAAATTAAATTCCTTTTAACGCCTACTAGCCGTGATTCGCTTTCAGAGACAAAAGACTGCCCAAGGAAAAGAATGATCATGGCCCATCTTGATTGCACACCTTGGGACCGACTTCACGGACCTGCATTCTGCCAACACACCCCACGCAAACTTTAATAACCAGGGGTCCGCAGATGCAGTGTTCAGTACTCCAATATTAAAAACAAAAAGTGAGCCAAATGGGGGATAATGATGCAACTTGGTAAATCCACCATCACATCCTGGAATCGCACGCCTAGATAGATGTCGCACAGAAAGAGGAGTCGTCACAGGAACAGAGAAAGGCACACCCGCGATCGTCGCGACAGTATTCTAGAAAGCAAAACAATGCTGACAACTTCAGGGGCCATTGGTGAAAGGAGGAATAAGCGGCAGTCTAACCACACCCCACCGGAATGCCACACAGCTTGTGACAGAGGACGTCTCTGCAGAGCTTCTCACGCCATGGACGGGCCTGAAAGGCAGTCTGCTGGTGAAATACGCCAAGTCCGTCACAGAAGAACACACCTTCTCCCAGGCCGCTATTAGGGAAAGCCGGAGAATGAAACATTCTTTGGTGGTGACCAGAGATGGGAGAGGAACTCACCACTAGAGAGCAGACACAGGACTCCTGGCTGAAGGGAAAGGCATTCTTTAAGAAGGGGAGGTCATCAGAAGACCCACACCCTCCTGCCTGCTGCCCTGTAAACCTGCATCCGTGATCTTGGGAAGCACCATCAGGAGTATGCAGCACAGCGATGGGAGGGTTTTTGGGGTAACTGTGACGTGAATTGTCAGTCAGGAACGGTCTTCAGCTTTGGACAGACATGGCCTTCCATTTCGTTGGCGCCTCTCCTTTTCGCTGCATTTGCCGAGAAAGATGTGCTCCCGGTACTATCCTAACTTTATGGGCATCTCCCTCTAAGAGAAGTCGCTAGTGTGGTTGTGAGTAGGAAATTCTGGACCCGTCAGTCCCAAGGAGATCTTGACCGCTGGGTGGAAGGCCTCAAGGAAAGGCTTGTCTTCTGGGCCCAGGCACTCGCACCCCAGCTGCCTTCGGGAGTTCCACATCCCTTTGACTTGTGGTAAGTGCTCTTGGAAAACAGGACTTCCCTTATTCTCTCTGGTTCTTTTCCGGGCTTTTCTCTACGTTTTGTTTACTTAGAAAACTGATGGTTTTGATTAAAAAAAAATTTTCCCCCCAATTTCTGCTTGATCATTTGATTTAAAGAGTGAGTTAGCAACTGTTTTCTGGTGAACTACAGTGTTGTGTCCAGAATAGGTGTTTGAAAGAGATAAATCTATTTTCAGCGCATTGGATCACTGTATGCCAAAACATCTCAGGCACTGGTTGGCCAGTAAAAACCATTAGGGTGGCAGCTCATACTCATCTCCAGCATTCCAGACTTCTGGGTCAGGAGAAGGTGGTCAAGGCTGCCTGCCACCCGCGGGCAAAGAGACACTGGTTCAAGTAAAACACTGTCCACATCCACAGCGTTGCCCATTCGTGAGCCAGAGAGAACCTGGAAAATAGAGATCTGTTTCAAAGCCTTCTTTCTATTTTAATCTACAGATGAGAAATCGTGAAGGAAAAAGTCAGGTCGACAGTCTGCCCCTGGGACCTCTGCCACCTTGCTGGCAAACCGGAGCTGGTGTGATGCGCAGACAGATGGCATGGCTTGACCAAAGAAAAGGGTGCCCTTTGGGGCCTAGATGGAGACTTTTGGCTACGTTGATTGTGTGAGTCTGGGTAGACTAGAGAAACAAATTCATAGACACGCATATGGATATAAAGAGAAAGGTTTATATACAAAAGGAACGGGACATTGAGAAAGCATTCCAACCCAGTCCAGTTCAAAGTCATAAGTCCGATACCAGTCTATAAAGTCTCCTTCCAACTCACAAAGTCACAGGCCAGTGGGTGCAGAGTCCCAGCGATGGCAGGGGTTCCCTCATGGCTCCTCGTTTCCAGGGTTCGGGGTCCATCAGCAGTATCCATTGGTGGTAGAAACATCTCAGCGCTGGCAGGGGTCTCTCTGTGGCTTTTCCAGTTTCAGGGGTCTGGTTCCATCAGGGTAAGGCCGTATGGCTTCGCCTCTGTTTCCTCTGGTTCCTTGGACACTGCCATCTTATCTTGTCAGCCCTGTGTCTCTCGGAGACTCTGTTCAGTCTCCCTTCTCCAATTGGGGAATACCACAAGAGTTCCCAGAAATCTCAGAGAGAGCCATGCCCACAGAGGTCTCATTGACTGTTTGCAGATTGACAAGCTAAACTCCACTCCCAATCATGAAAATTGACCTCAGCTACAGGATCACAACATTGATCAGTTTGACGCGAAAGTGTATGCGAAAATTATGAGAAAAACTAAGGAACCCAACTCATTGCCCTTGGTCCGTTCCGACTCAGAGCAGCCCCGGAGGACAGGCGAGAACTGCCCCCCAGGAGCTTCCAAGACGGTCACTCTGACCTCGTGGCTGGCAGCCCGACGTGTAACCACGACACCAACGAGGATCCGAAATCTGTGCAGAGTGATTGTCAGCTGTCTTTGGACTCCTCCAGCAGGAGCACATGAGTATTCTCACTGCAGTTCAAGAAAACGTGGCTACCTACTCCCACCACCGGAGAACAGACCCTTGTGGGAACTCCTCCTCCGATCCGATGAGAAACCAGTATTTTGACTGGTACCTGTGAGCCAGGTCCTTTCAACTTGTATGGCTCGTTACACCAGCGACTAGGTTCAGGGGAGGCAGCTGAAGCCAGAGACGGGGGCCCAGGGGACTGCCAGAGCTGGAGCTACAGGGGAGGCATTCGGAAATGGGGTCCAAAATGTAGTCCAAGAATTAACATTGGTGTTTCCAAAAGTGTTCCCAGAAAGGCCACTGGACAAAGATTCAGGCTCTAAAGCAGGGGAAAAATATAAACACTCCTTGGGCATAACCGAGCACCTTGAGGGACTGAGTCAACTGAGCTTAGGCCCATAGACCTGGTGAACAAGAACGCCGATGGGCATTCGCGTCTACAAAGACAATGCTCTGCACTCCGTGTGGGTCACGTAGCGCTGGGAGCTTAGAAGCGTGAGAAGCCATCGGAGATGCAACTACCGAGCTCCCCCATCCAGGGCAAAGAAGAGTGAGGGAAATTAAAGGCTCACGAAGTGACCCATGCGCAGGACTGACTGGCCAACGGCATGAAGGCCAGCGTCCACGGAAGAACAAGATGGTGCGCCACCCCCCAAGATGACAAGACCAGGGCCTGCCCAGAGCAGGAGGAAGCGGTCACACAAAACCCCAAATCGTTTTTTAAAAGACCAGAGCTGCTGGTCTAATGGAGACAGGTGGCACCGCCTGGACTGTGCCCACTCGCAGGGGTCAGTCTCCGGCCAAACAGACACTGCCCTCAGGGCTCATGGCGACCGTACAGGGCGGGGCAGAACAGCCCCCATGGATTTCTGAGCCTGGAGTTTGTTATAGGAGTAGAAAGCCTCGTCTCTCTCCTTCGGTTTTGAACGCCGTACCCTGGTGGTGAGCAATCCCAGGCGTAACCACTACGCCATCAGCCACCAGGGCTGCTGGTGAAATGAGAGAGAGAGAAGCCTGTAAAGTGGCCACGAACGCCCGTGTGGCACGTGTACCACAAGATCACAGGGCCAGCACCTGCCCCCAGGCCAAGGTCCGAGGGAGGAGTCGGGATCAAAGAATAGAAACGGGAAACCCAAGGAGGAACTGGGAAGTGGGATGGCAAGGACTTCAACCACCAAGATGGGGCTCAAATGTGAAAGAGGAGATTAATGTGCTGCGTCAAATCCCATCCAAACCACGACGAACCTTGTGAACTGAATGGCAGGCCCTGCCACATGTCAGAAGGGAGAGTCCGTCGGCAGGACGGTTCATCAGCAAGTCCCGCTGAGCCCGGGATCCGGGGACAGGGCGTTGGCGGGAGCTCTGCAGGCCGTGTCACCAGAACAGCCCTGCAGACCACGAGCCTCTGTGACACGAGAACCTCCAGAGCAACTGGGTTCTTGGGGCTAATCACGACGAAGCAAAGGGCTACCACATCCTGGGTGGCGGGTGCTTCTCACGGGCACGGGCCGGACTGCCTAAGTTCGCCACCCCCTTCCTCTTACAGGGCAGCTTTGACAGCAGCCACGGCAGCTGTGCATGCCCAAGGAGAACATGGAGAAAAGGTGGAGGGAAAGACTCCTCGTGAGCGATCAGGTAGCATCCATAGAATTCGTGAAAAGCAGACACTTCCCCAAATAACCTAATTAAAATCTATAGACTTTCTACTTCTGTCCCTGAAGAAGAAACAGGGCCCAGGCTTCTTATCAGGCCATAAGCAATTAAAATATCTAGAGAAAGGAAAAAAAAAAAAAAAGCAGCTACGCCAGGCAGAAAAGGGGGGAGTTCTACCGCAGCCCAAACTCACATCAAAGAAATGATCCCCCAAAAGTATGGATTGGATTTAAAAGTATAAGCTTGGATTTCTTAATCCAAACTTGATTTGCTTTGACTTTCTAAGAAGCGTCCACTTGACATAGAGGGCAAGAGAGGCCGTGGTCATAGGCAACCCTGGGAACTTAGTGGCCAGCCCTGAGCAATGACAGGCTGCCCCGCAGCGGCTAACCAAGCCCTGGCATGGCTGAGTGAAACTTCTTAGAGAACTCGGGTTGCGGAGAAAGATACAGCTTTCAGCTGGCGAGTCTTTTCCTGCCTCGCACACGTTCAGTGATGAAACGCCAGTAAAGACCTTCAGTCAGAGAATTCTCCCCCCCCCCGGGAGCTGCTTCAAATGATGCAGTTCTACCTTAGACGTGCTTGGTGAAAAACAGAGATTCTCAGACTCAACGTCTAAGATACTCGGCAAATAAAAGGCCCAGATTGGCACCTCACCCCTACCTCGCCGGGAACCCCAGGCCACAACCAAACCGCCCTCCTCGAGTCCCTGCACCAGCCCCCATTCCAGTCACTTCCCTGCAGCCTTCCCGAAACAGGAGGCCCGCGTCTGTGGGAGCTTTCATGCAACTTCCGCTGTCGCTGCCCGCTGCACTGGTCCTGGACACTCCGTCCAACCTCAGACCCCCCACACACTCAGGACAGGACCGGACGGGACCCAGGGGCCCATAGCAGAGGCGTTCCGAAGCAGAGTGACCAGAAGTTGGTCAAGGTGGCTGAGCACACGTCTGTGAGCACACTTCTACGGGGGTAACCTTTCTGCGTGTGATCTCGACACGAACCATAAAAGCAGGCCAGTCACCAAACCCTGAGCGCCGCCTCGCGAACAGATGGACCCACTGACCTTTCGGTGAGCAGCCCATGACTTAGCCCGCGGTGCCACCAGGGCCTCTTTGAGATAAGAGAGGAGCCTTATCTGGACTTCCAGGTAAGTAACTGAGAACCTCAGACATCACCGCATGCACTTATCTATGGTGTTAAAAACAAAGCAGTCACCACTTTTGCCCCAACTCCCAGAAAGGGCACACTTACAGTTATGCGAGCACTGGGGAACCATCATGGCGATGTTGAAGTAGTCAAAGCAAATCCCACATCGCAGCAAGTCATCTAGCTTCTGAAATGCACAAACGCACATATTCGTGTCAGAAGTGGACAATGAGGGGAACACCTGCCACGCCGCCTTTCTCCGTGGAATACTTCTTTTTCCAATGTGCAAACTCAAAAGTTAATCCCAGAGATGCTGCAAAGAACCTGGACACACGGAGAAGGACTTCACCCATTCAGACCTCGGCTTCCTCAACCCCCTTTGACGAGGTCCACCGGATGCCGCAGCAGGCCTGCTCCTTCCCTGCCCCACCCCCCTGTGGTGCCCGCTCTCCCCGGGCCTCTTTCTCCTCCCCCTCCACTGGCCCACAGTCACTGTCGGGGCAAAAGGTACCAGTCATGCCACAGGTTCAGGAGCAAATCTGAGGCTCTGAAAACCACACATTAGATGGTCTACTTAAAACTCTTACCTGGGGAATGAGGACCCTGGTATCCGATGGGGGCACCACTCACAGGCATGAGCCATAGCGGGACTAAAATGAAAGTACTTGCAGGGCTGCTTCTGGACTACAGTACACGTCACTACATGCCACTCCCCTGCATACAGTGGAGCCAATGGATACGCCAGGCTGAGGCTAGTGACAGGAGAAGGGGGCAAAGACGTGGACGATCTGTAAAGCTGGCAGCCGTGTGTACAAGTGCAAGAAAGCTCTTCGTCTTACTCCTTCCCTGCCAAGGAGTCGGTTTGGAGTGAACAGAACTGCCCCTGTGGCTAAGAACCAGGCAACCCCTGTGAAAGGGTCATTCGACCCCCAAAAGGGTCGAGACCCACAGGTTGAGCACTGCTGGACTACGGGGAAATGGCTGGTGACCTACTTTTGGAAATCAAATAATGAATATGGATCAGAGCAACAGAGGAGTTCCCCGCCAGGCCCTGGTGCACAGAATTGCCAGGAGGTGGAAGTTGAGTGGAAAGCAGCTACCAACAAGGGATACCAACATGAACTCTTGACTTCTGCCTCCAGTTTACAGCTGAGGCAGTTGAGGCTCGGAGATGCGAAATCACCGACTGAAGGGTACATCGAATTGGCAAGAAGGAGATTCCTGATCTAACCCGGGAGAACTGGAGCGCAACATTTAGGCTCTTCTCCACTGAACCTTGGTGCTAACACCCCGTCGATTAAAGTCCTTCTGCTTGATGCCGTGTGTCAAATCAGGATACCTCTGTGAGTTCCCAAACACTATAGATAACACTAGATGCTTGGGGGCAAAATGAGCCTCCCCAAGTCTCTTACAAGTCAGTGGGGCAGAAACCATCACCTTGAGTTTATAAAGAAAGAAACGAAGGAAGCTTATAAGAACGTGATCCACCCACCAACCCAAAAGTGAGAAAGAAAAAAGGCTTTCCATACTATTACACACAGCAAATCCAAACCGCTCACAGCAGTCTAGACGATCCCAACTGACAGCAACGCTATACTGCCCTGCAGTTTCCGAGGCTGTCAGCCGGGACAGCTTCATCTTACTCGGGCAGAGCAGCTGGTGATTTCAAACTGCCACCCTGGCAGTTGGTCGCCGGGCTGATTGTCCACTCTGCCTAGGGCAAGTTCATCACCACTGTTCACTGAAACTGGCATGCCTTATCAGAAACAGAGAGTGGCTATTGAAATGGAATAGTTAACTAAAGACTAATAGGCGGGCGCTGGTAGCTGAGTGCTTATAACTTGGGCTGCGACCCACAAGGCCAGCAGTTAGAAACCACGCGCCGCTCCGCGGGAGAAAGACGGGGCTCTGTCCTCCTGTTACCCTCTCGGAAACTCACAAGTTCTATCTTGTCCTGGAGGAGTCGCTGTGAGTCGCCATCAACTGGATTGAAGGCAGTGGGTCGGGCTGGGGTTTGGGGAAGTCGCCCCATCCCGCCACTGAAGTACGGGGCGAGTGGACAAACTGCTGGGCACAAAGGGCGAGCTGTCATCGCCGCTGTCGCGGATGCTAATGTCTGTTTCCTTCCGTGTCACCGTTAGCGTCACGGCCGAACCACGGAACATCAGCTCCCCGGGGGAAAGCCGACGTCAACTCGCCCCGACAGAACCAAAGCCGGACCCGCCGCGTCTCGGGGGGGAAACCGTGGCCCTGGGGCGCGAGGGCAACAGGAGGCGGGGCGGAGCCGAGAACCCAGGCCTGGCCCGCCAACTCACCCTTTCCCCTTGTGAGTGCGGCGCTCGGGGACGCCTGGGCGCCCATTCCCGTTCCAGAACACCCACCTTCATGACGCCCAGGGCCGGGGGCCATCGGGGTTCGGTCAGTGTGTCCATGATCGTTTCCAGGGAGCCTGGGGGTCCGCCACCGCCGGCCTCCCGCGCAGCACTGCCACTCGAAATTCCCCGCGCTGTCTATTACGTCATCAGCGGCCGACGGGGCAGATGCGCGCGCGGAGCCTGCCGGGAGTTGTAGTCCAAGGGGGCGGGGTGCCGCCGTCTGAGGTCCCCGGGCGCCAGCAGCGAATCCAAAACCTCAGCGCCATCGGGTCGCGCCGACTGATAGCGCCCCCAGCGGTCCGAGGCTGTAACTGGGATGGCAAGCGGCGTCTTTCTCCCGCGCAGACGCTGGCGGTTTCCGCCTGTCGGGTCGCGTAACCAATGCGTAACCACTACGTCACCAGAGCTCCTACAGGCACACGTTGCTATCCTTGGATAATTACCTAGGTGGCTGCTGGATGTTCAGAAAAGACAGCCGGGAACCAAAACAAAGCAAAGTCAAGCCTTGTCAAGTTTCCCACGGTGCAGGCGCGTGCCTCCGCCTCCCGGATGGCTTCCCTGATTACTACATTGATCTGCGCCGACTCTGACAGGAGTGATCATTTCCCTTAGTCCATGTCACTCTCGATCACAACACTGGTTCACACAGAGGAACATGCCATCCCCCAAAAGGATAATGGCCTTTCTGTAATTCACACAGGGCCATGGACTGAAACCCAATCTGAGACTTTCCTGTGAAAGTTAGCCCTGTTCTTCCAGGGCCGCGGTTAACTTGGAAGGACACTGCTGTCAGATGCCATCGGGGTGGTGTCTCATGGAGCCTGTATGCATAACGGAAAGAAACTGCGGTTTTCATGATCAGGGGTTACATTTATTTCTTATGCAAATACAGATGTAGCTACACTTTCCCCACAATGTTATCGCACTACATACATAACTCAGTCAACTTGTGTTTCTTAGGTGTTTCGGTTCGCTTAGCTAGTTTTTTTCCTTCCATAATATTTAAAATTAGAATTGACATTTGTATATTCTACACTCAAATCTTTTGTCTTTTAAGTTTTATGGACATATAACTCACATACAGTTCATTGGAAGCATGTTAAACAGTTGTGGCACCATCGCCATCGGTCTGCAACATCGAGGAACCCAATCCCCTCTCCTGGACGCACAGCCTCCCGGAGTCATCTCTGCTGCCCGCCTTCCTTCCACGTTCAGTGAGGCTGGATGCACGAGTGAGCCCTGAAGAAGCCCCGCCCCCGTAAATCTTTTCCTTCAGGTTGAGTGTTTCTGCCCTTTCTGTCTTCCCAGCAGCCAGATGTGAGACCCTACTGAAGTTTACCTCCGGCCTGGGGAGGAGCTCCAGGCTCCTGAGGGCACAGGCAGGGCCTGAGAGCTGAGTGAAACTCAAGAGGTTCATGATGGGTATTGAAGAGAAAGCTGAGAAAGTCGGGGTTACGTTCTGAAAGTGAGAAGGAAATATATATATATATATATATATATATATATATATATATTTCCCTAATCTCAAATACGGCAAAGAGAGAAACTGACATGTTTTCCAGTGTAACTTTATGTCCGAAAAACTCCAGAGTGACAGCAGGGAAAGCAAACATGTGTGTTCCTTCTCAGACAAAACAGTGAAGGTATGAGAAAGATTAATGCCAAAGAACATTTAAATGGGTGTTTGCTTGAAAGCCTGGCAGATCTACAATACATTATAGGATGAGAAACCCAATTTTGTGTATCTCTTTTTGAAGAGCAAGAAGCTCAATGGGTATTAACCACAATTCAGTGCATTCTGGTTTACTCTGAGAGATGCCATACCAAGCATTCTAGGGTTACTCCTTCAGGAATTCCCAGTACAGATCATGAAATGAATGAAAACACTCAGCTTCTTCCCTAACAGTCTGCAAAGTCTTAATGTAGACTTCATTTCTATCTTGTCCTGCTTTGGCTGACAGAACCAAAGACACTTTTATGTTTCCAGGTCATAGTTCCAATTTCACACAGGAAATAAGAAAACAATGTGCACTCCTTACAAAGACAGCATTAGAAGAACAATACATTTTACTTCTCAAGAAAGCCAATACAAAAAAAAAAAAAGAAAGAAAGCCAACACATTTCTCAAAGGCAACTGAATGACTTCAGCCTGTAGATGGCTCAGAAGGGTTTGCAAAACACATTTTGGTTTGCAATGTAGCTAAAAAGCACAAGAGAAATTTGCTATATATTCAGATAAAGCAATTTAGTGTTTCCCTGTTTCAAGTACAAGAAGGTGTCATAGTTTCAAATGTTGCACAAACAGTAACCCAAACCCTCACCCTAACTTATGCTGAGAGATGGCTTCCAAAACACAGGAGAGCAGTGGTTGTCAACCTTCTTAATGCCACAACCCTTTAATACAGTTCCTCATGGTGTTGTGACCCCCACCCCAAACCATAAAATCACTTCCGTTGCTCCTCCATAACTATCATTTTGCTACTGTCATGAATTGAGCGACCCCTGTGAAAGAGTCATTCCACCCCCGGTGGGGTCACGGCCCATAGGTTGAGAATCGCTGCTCTGGTGTGACAGTCCTGCCAGTGTTTCAGGTACATCATGTGAATGAGAAAAACGCCACGCACTGTTTCGATGATATCATTCAAAGTAAAAGGCATTTTCTTTCCTCTCAAAACCAATACCAGATTCTTCCTACAAGACAGATGTGAATTAAAAAAAATTTTTTTTTAAGTTGTGAATGAAAGAAGAGTTAGCGGAGTAGACATCTCACAGGGTACTCAGAGTACAAAGCCTGAACCCCCCCCCCCCAAATAAGTGTATGTGTGAAAACAGTATCACATTTCTCCTGTGCAGGGACTTGGAGATCAAACAGCAAGTTTTTGCAGTCAGCAAACACTGACCTGCAGGGGGGGGGGGGGGGGGGACAGGAAACGCGCGTGGGCCCCTAATGCAGAAAGACGACTTTTACACTTTGTGCTACTGTCACGGAAGAGCCAAAGAGCTGTACATTTACAAACCCAGTCATGTTCCCATACAAGTTGTGGATAAAAAACAATAAAAGCAAAACAAAAAGCAGGGGCACTTTTTCAATGGCAGCATTGAAAGCACAGCGAGTCTAACCTCCCATGAAATGCATCATATCCCCGAAGTGGAACAGGTGTCAATCTTGTGAAGCAGAAAAGACCCATGTCAGAGGACCTTACAGTCTGCACTCTCTTGATCAACAGTCATCCCTCGAGTCCAAAGACAGCTTTGGACCCCTTTCCCTAGGAAGATGGAGACGACCAGGCGGCCCGCCTGCCATCTTACAGGCGGCCACTCAGGGGCAGCAGAGCACCAGGCTGTCTGTGAGCCCAGGCTCTGCAGTGGGTAAGAACCGCATTCTTCACTCACTTCAGCCTGTATTTCACCCCATCTTCTCATTGCCCGGACCTCGGTGCTGGGGATGAGGGGGAATCGAATTCCCGCCCACCCCTGCCCTCCGCCCCCCGCTCCTGTGAGTCTGCCTCCTGTGTGCCGCTGTGTGATGGTGCGCGGCTATGCCACAGGGCTTTGAGACACCCGCGGGCAGGATCGCGCACCATCCACGGGTCTCTGCTAAGAGAGACTAGGGAGAAGCAGTACCGCTTCTGAGGGAGTCGTTGCAGAGAACCTTAAGAGAGGCAGTGGGACGCTTGAAGGCCAGCAAACAGACCTGCTGTTCCCTTTTTGTCAGTGGCTTTCTTTTTGTTGTTGCCGCTTTGTTTTGTTGCTTTTGGATTCCTTTGTTGTTTTGTTTGGCTTTGCCTGGTTTTTGCAACTTCTTAATGTCCCTGCATGTCTGTCTTGATAAGATAGGCTGGATAAACGATTCAGAGATGAAACGAACTGGACGGATGGTTGGAGGAGGGTATAGGAGAAGGGGAGGAGAACTACAGGTGAACTAAGATCAATGGAGAGAGGGGCTAGGATGTCTAGTGGGGCTTAATCCAGAGCACCGTAGCAGCGAGGAATTACTAAACCCAAATGAAGGCTGAACATGATGGTGGGACAAGAGGAAAGTAACAGGAAAAAGAAGAACCAGGAGACAAAGGACATTTATAGAGGCCTAAATACAGGCATGTACATATGTAAATATATTTTTATAAAAGAGAGGTGAATAGATCTTTGTACTTATAGCTATATGTTGAGAATTAAGTTTGCAGATGGACATTGTGCCTCGACTCAAGTATTCCCTCGGCACAAGAACACTTTGTTCTAACATTCCAGCATTCTGTGATGCTTACCTTCCCCACACGATCACTGAAGACAAGATGGGTGCATAAGCAAATATTATAAAGAAAGCTGATGGTGCCCAGCTATCAAAAGATACAATGTCTGGGGTCTTAAAGGATTGACGATAAACAAGCAGCCATCTAGCAGGGAAGCAACGAAGCCCACACGGAAGAAGCCTGTGTGATCGTGAGGTGATGGGATCAGGTACCAGGCATCTGAGACCCAAAAGAAAACTACCTCCAAGGTAAAGGGGGGTGGCATGGAGTGGAGACCCAATGTCCATCTGTAGACAATTGGACATCCCCTCACAGAGGGGTCTCAGGGAAGAGATGAGCCTGTCAGGGTGCAGTATAGTGCTGATGAAACATACAACCTTCCTCTAGTTCTTTTATGCTTCCTCCCCCCACCCCCATCATGACCTCAACTCTACCTTATAAATCAGATTAGACCAGAACACGCACACTGCTACAGATAAGAGCCTGCCACTTTGGCGTGTTGTGATGGTTTATGCATGGCTGTGATACTGCATGTCACACCACAAGTATTTAAAAGACCAGCAGGGTAGCTCATGGCTTCCAGATTCAGGAAGAACTGCCTATTCCTGAGACTCAATGAAAAGCCACAAGAGAACCCACCACTGCATCATCTCTGTAGTGTTGGGAGGTGAGGCCCGCAGGCTGTTAACACCAGGCACAGCGTGGACACCACCCGCACCAGCCTGGGGCAAACCAACCACTGGGAAGAAGGGTCAGGAATGGAGAGTGCTTCGGACTTGGGGTCGCCAAGGTCACAGCCAAGGTCACGACTGTGAGCAGCAACAAGAGGAGATGGGATGGCTGAGAGGATTGATGCGTTTGTTGTCATCTGTCAACATACTTAGAAGGTCTGGCACGTCATTAGTATGCAAATCACGCTTGATCATATGATCTGTATGCGTTCGTAGGAGCAACTCGGCTCTGCTCATGGCAGCACGTGCCTGTGTTCAGATGCCCTGGTCTGTGCACACGGACGGTCCTTTGAAACCGCCCTGGGAAGCAGATGGTCTCCTTAGCCCCGGGTGACTAAGGAAACCGTGTCTCTGAGAGGTTTCATCACGTGCCTACCATCGACCAAGCAGTCACAGCCCGGGCTGGGGCCCCCGTCAGATGAGGCTGAATTGGAGTCTTTGCCCTGAACACCAACATGCCAAGCTCCTGACAGTGGCCCAGCAGTTGGTGAGGAAGGGGGCGCCAGGGCACATGTGGGGATGTAGCTGGCTCAAGAGAGCACAGGGCAGGGGGTCTCTTCGGGTCTCCAAGGCCTTCGCTCCGTCTCCGGTGCTGGGACTTGGGGCAAGTCACAGTCCTCTCTGTTCCTCATTTCCTCCCTGATCATAATGATGATGGCAACAGATGTACAGAAGGGCTTGATGCAGCGAATGGATGGATTGTGATAAGAGCTGTACGAGCCCCCGGTGAAATGATTTTAAAAAGAAGAACATCCGCCCACTATAAATTCGCATGGTCTTTGGAGAGCTGGGGTCAAAAAGGAGGGAAATAGATGGTATTCCCAACAAAAGCGTAAGTCTGGTGCAGGGAGGTGTCCCTGACTTCCTTATCTCACTTCACAAGACCAGGGAGAATCAAGGGCAACAGTCCAAGACTGAATCCTACCCAGCTGAAGTCGCCCACATCTGCACCCGCCAGTCCGGTTCTCCATTTGACCTCGGCTGCCTTTCTTGGCTGCGTTCATTAATCTGTGGCTGGGGCCGCCCAGAACGTGCAGATGAGACTCAGAATGATCAAGTGTATCAGGGAAGTAGCAAGCTGCAGTTCAGGATCAGGAATGCCACAGGAGACAGTTGATCATTCTGAGTCTCATC
>PVJH01040186.1:0-15873 GCA_004026705.1 Nesogale talazaci
CACTACCCACCCCACCCCTCAAAGACCAAAGCCCTGAGATGGGGGTTAGGACTGTTCTGTTATGTCCTCTGCATGAGGGCCCAGGTAGACTAGCTCCCTTAAGAGCACAGCAGTCTGGCCCTACTGTGGCTTTCCCTGCATGTCTTGGGAGGACAGAGGGTGTTGATGTTGTCAGGAGGAGAGACTAAGCCAGCCTGGGTTTAGAAGAGATGGGTAAGGCCAGGGAATAGGCATGGAAGGGGAGGCCTTGTCGGTTTGGCCAGATTTCCCAGAGAAAAATGCCTTTCCACCTTCCTGCTGCTGTTGGCATTGTAGGGTCAGAGCTGTCATGTGATCCCGGAGCACCATATTGCCACTGTTATTTCTCCACCCAAGACCACCAAACTGCTACGTGGTAGAGCCTGTGCCTCAGCCGCACCTCTGTACAGCTCCCTATAAGGGGTGAGCTCAGCTTGGACATGGGGAGCTTTGCCAGTGCCCCACAGAAGGACTGGAGCTGGGACTGACTCTGTGCAGTGTTCCAGTGGCAGGTCCTGGGAGAACAAGAAGGGCAGGTTTCTCACAAGTCAAGCTGGCTTTCGGTCTCGTTATGAGTCCCTTGTGAAGTGGCCCAGGCCCAGTCTTCATGCTGGCCATGCAGCACAGGGCAGCAGAAAGCACCCTGGAGACCCAGTCCATCAGATTGGCCTTAGTCTTTGTTGAGTCCCTCATGGCCTTCAGTGGCCAAGACCCCAGTGACAGTGGGTCTAAAGGAACCCTTTGATTTGGATCACTGCTCTGTGCTAGGGTTGAATGCAGACTAGACAGGAATAGAAACAGCGGAGACTTGGGTCAGGGGAAGACCCTAAACCAGAAGTCATCATTCGAAGACCCTTGTAAAGTACTGTCTGCAAGTCAGGCATGGTGCTAAAGTCACTGGGGACGCAGTGGTGAATAAATGAATATAGTCTTTCTTTAAAGAGAAGAGCACTGGCTGTGTGTAGGAAGCAAGGGTAAGGTCCAAGGGTTGGCCATTAACATAGATGACAGAACGGTTGATGGGATGGCAAGCTCACGAAAGCTGCGCCCTGCGGTCACCCTCAGTCTCAGATACAAATGGAGATTGAGCCTCTGAATTGGGGTTGAGTGGACCTGTGGGCACTGGGGAATAAAACAGCCTCTTCCCCAAGCCTTGACCTTCAATGTGGCAGCCTGCTTCCATGAAGAGTCACAGCTTTGGAACCCTGGGTTCACTCTGAGTCCAGATCGCCTTGATGGTGTAAGGTCTTGGCCTTCTCAGGTCATGCAGACCCCTCTGTCCGAGGACGCTTCACGAAGCCTCCAACTCAGGAGACCCTGCATCCTCGCAGGGGGTCCAGATGCAGTTTCCCCTTGGTGGAGGGCACTCACCTCTTGGCCCCTTCTGTTTCTCCCTGGCAGGTGTGCCAGAAGTCCGGCGAGATCTCCCTTCTGAAGCAGCAGCTGAAGGAGTCCCAGGCTGAGGTCAATGCCAAGGCCAGTGAGATCCTCAGTCTGAAGGCGCAGCTGAAAGACGCCCGGGGCAAGCTGGAGGGCATGGAGTTGAGGACCCAGGACCTGGAGGGTGCGCTGCGCACCAAGGGCCTGGAGCTGGAGGTCTGCGAGAATGAGCTGCAGCGCAAGAAGAACGAGTCCGAGCTCCTGCGGGAGAAGGTCAGCCTGCTGGAGCAGGAGCTGCTGGAGCTGCGGGCCCAGGCCGCCCTGCAGCGAGAGGCAGCTCCCTTGCGCAGTGGCCCTGGGGCCGGGGCTGCCTTCTCTGAGGACATCCCGGCCCTGCAGCGGGAGCTGGAGAGGCTGCGGGCGGAGCTGAAGGAGGAACGGCAAGGCCATGACCAGCTGTCCTCGGGCTTCCAGCATGAGCGGCTGGTGTGGAAGGATGAGAAGGAGAAGGTGATCCAATACCAGAAGCAGCTGCAGCAGAGCTACCTGGCCATGTACCAGCGCAACCAGCGCCTCGAGAAAGCCCTACAACAGCTGGCCCGTGGGGAGGGCGCCGGGGAGCCCCTGGAGATTGACCTGGAAGGGGCCGACATCCCCTATGAGGACATCATTGCCACCGAGATCTGAGGGCCAGCTGGGTGGCGGGCAAAGGAGGGCTGGGACTCCGCTTCGGGGATAGGGCGCTGAGCCTGTTAGAGGAGGCTTGCTCCATCCCAGGCTCTCCATGTCATGGTCAGCCAAGTCCAGGGACACAGAGAGCCTGGGTGGGAGGGAGGGTTGGGACATTGCCTTCTGGCCCCTTTTCATATCCTAGTGCTCCCTAGCCCTGTGTAGAACACACCCAAGAGGGGCTTTGCCCTCACCCCCCAGCCTTCCTAATGACTGAGGTACAGGGACCGTAGTATAACCTCTATACTGCGGTTAAAGGGTCCCTCAAGTGAGACCTTGGGGTGAGGCATGGGGGCCTGATAGAAGCCACTGAAAACAGAGTTAGCCTCTCCTGGGGAAGTTGATGACTACCACGGAGGCTGTGTGAAACCCAGACCCAGCCTCTCATCTTTCCTCCCCTCACTCCACTGCCCCTGGAGAGTTTGGGATGCCTTGGGAAAAAGAAAGAAGCCATTTCTGACCAGAAGCCTTGGAATCCAACCTCACCACACCTGAGATATTTCCCCCTAGCTGCAGAGGAAAGGTAGTTGGAGTTGGGTGAGGCCGGCAGCTCAGGGGTGGGGAGACCTGGCAGGACCTGGCTGACGTCAAAAGGAGGTGCTGGATGGTGCCTGGGATCCAAGTGCCAGCTTCTGCCTGCTGGACCTGGCAGGAAGAGCAGTAGCCTCAGGACAGTTGGTAGCCAAGGACTCCCAGTAGGTCATTTTCTCCTGGTGGACAGTGGGCCACTGGCTGCTCTGGGTCCTTCCTAAGGATCCTCCATTTGCTGACCACCCCAAACCAGACAAAACTATGCTGCTGGCTCTCGGATGGGCTCTGGCAGCCCCATCGCTTACAGAGCAGAACTGTGTTGTCAGTTCTCTTGGCTGTCATCTTTAGAGAAGCAGATCACTAGCTCTTCCTTCTGCACTGCGACTGGGCAGATCCGAACCACCAACCTTCCAGCTAGTAGCTGTGACCAACCGTTCTGTGCCACCCAGGGGTCTTGCTTAGCACCCAGAGGAACCTCCCCCTCCTCAGATGGTACATGTATGATCTGGGCATTCTGTGGCCCCCTCCATCTGCTTTTTCTGCATAGCATTTTGCATGCTAAGTTCAACCAAGAGGCTCGGAGGGGCCCCACGTGTACCGAGGCCCGAGACCAAGATGTGCCCATGCACAGCCTTAGGAAGATCTCAGGGCCATGGACTGACCTCCCTGTACCATGGGCCCCTCCTGAGCCCCAGAACTGTACAGAACCTGGATAGTGGCATCCTCCCCCTGGGGGTAGGCGTTCTCTTCTGCGAGGCGCAGAGCTGGGAGGGAAGAGGTGGAGTTTCTCAGTTGCTTGATGCGGGAGATTTTCTCTGTGTGTGTCTTGCCTTTTCCCAAAGCAAGCAAATCTCGCAGGCCGCCAGGCTGTTCCCTGTGCTATTTTTGACTCTCGCCACAGCTGCTCTTCTTAAGACACCAGCCCTTGTTGGGTCCCTGAGCTGCCGCCTGCCTGCTGAGAGGGCTGGCAGAACTGAGAGAAGTTGGGCATGGGAGAGGCCCAGACCACGCTTCACTTCTGCCTCCCGGGCCCCAGTCAGTGGAAGGGCAGTGCATCTGCCCCTCTGGCCCCCTGTCCCACCACCACCACTGCTTTCCTAGGGGTGGCTGAGGACAGGACCACCTTCCTGGGGGTGGCTGTCTGTCTTCGGGCCCCAGGGTGAATCTGTGCCTGCCCTCTGCCCTCAGATGACAGGAGAGGTTTTCTGGAATGTGAAGCCATGGCACAGTCACCGGCCAGGTTGAAACCTGGAATTGACAAGCCTCAATCCCCTTATTGTCCCCCCTCAGATGCCCCCATCCCCTTTCCTCCGTCCCACACCAGCCGGTGCCTTGTTTGCGTCCTCTATCCCCTTAACAGTGAGCCCCAAGGACACAAGGGTTGGCTGCCATTTACTTAGGGGGAGGGACCCCAGGGGCAGGCAGCCAAAAAAAACCCCAGGATTCCTTCCCCAAAGCCTAGCCTCACAAAAGGGGAAGAGCCAATTCTGCGCAAAGCCTGCCCCTCTGTGGTGTCCCCATGCCCTCCCCACACAGGCTGACCTGGCCTGCGGTCTGAGCTGGCCGGTCACCTCCCGGGACTCACCAAGCCAAGCCCCCAGGGTGGCCCTAACTGGTCCAGGGTACACACAGTCCTGTAATGTGGCACCATGGTTTCATGGGGATTTTCTTCCCTCCCCTGTTAAAACTCATCGTCCCTGCCCTTGGCTCAGCCAAACCCAGCTTTTTGGAAGGGAACTCTGCACAGTCGGGCTGAGCGGGGACCAGAAACTCCAGGCCTCCGTGGAACCCAGAGTGGGCACTGCCCAGCCTTCCTGTCCACCTGCTGGCTGAAGGCAGGCCTATCCTGAGGAGGATGCCTCACTCTGCACTGAGCAGCATCTCCCTCCCCCCACCCCCCCAGGGGCCTGCCGGGGTCTTGCCCCAGACGCCCTGTATGAGTCTCCCCTCCAAGGGTAGGGGCCACCTCTCTCCTGTGTTCTGGTGGTACCTGCTGGACCTCTGGCCCTGCCCTGCCCTGCCCTGGGCCTCCTTTCTCAGCCTTCTCTTGGGAAGGACTGTTCCCTGGAAGCCAGTGAGCTGCTGGAGCAGCAGTGTGTGGGAGAGGGACTGGCCCGGGTCCCTCTGGCTCCCTGGCTGTACCCTGGAATGAGAGGAGTCTTCTCTGCCTTCCCCTTCTGCCTCTGGCTGTGCCCCCCCCCCCGCCCTGGTCCCCGCTGGGAAGCTGGGAGCCCCAGCAGGCTGGCTTCAGAGGAACGGGTGTGTGGCAGAACATGTACATACAATTGTTTTCCCTCTTTCATCTTTTGGTTGTTTGCTTCTTTTGCTTTTTTCCAGCTTCATCTTATTCGACTTCTGATGCCGTTCTCTGGCCCTGTAAACTACTTCTGGGAATTCCATGTTTTTATTTATGAATAAAGAATGCCGTTTCTCATGCCCTCTGGAGCCATCTGTGTCTGACCCCGCCTCTCGGTCCCCTCCCAGTGGTGCGTGCCAGCTCTTTGGGACTGCTACATCTCCAGCCAGAGAGACCTTTCTGTCAGCAAAGCAAAGTGTGGGGGCCATGGGCCTGAGGACGGACTCGGGAGAGGGTAGTGGGCAAAGCATGACCTTGGGGTCAGACAGACTGTAAACTGGCGCTTGCCACCTGTTTGGCCTCCCCTGTAATGTGAGTTGATGCCAAGGTGTCCATAGGCACAAGAGTCTGAAAGGATACCAAGGCAGGAGACTCCACCCCTCTTCCTCTCCCCACTTCTGCGGCCTTCCTCATCTGCCAGCTCCTCAGTCTGTTGCATATGGTCTCTTTGGCAGGAGACTATGGGGTCTATTGTTGCTACTACCCCCGAGGGCCTCCGAGCCGGGAAGGTGTGGTCACCACCCTGACCATCTGTCCAGCCTTCTCCGTGGCAGCATGCCTAGTTCACCACCAACCCGCCTTCCTGACTACCCCTGGCTCCAATCCTGGACCCCAGGGCTGCTCTGGTGAGAGGAAACAGAGGGTGGAATAAGGGGGCATGGACAATGCCAGGCACTCACGGGGTACAGCAGGGAGAGGTGGCATGGGCTCTGGTGGCAGGAGGAAGGTGGCAGGCAGGGGAGGGCTTTGGGTACAAGGGTGGAGTCCTACGGCTACTGTAACACAAATCCCACAAGTAGTCGACTTTTTGAGGAATGTCCTCATTCCACATTTCTGGAGGCTAAGCATCCGAATCAGGGTCTCGGGGGTGTGGGTTTCTTCCTTGCCTCTTTGGCAGCCCTGGGCATTCCTTGTTTCCTTGGAAACCCTCAGCTTATCAACCACCTTCATACGGTGGTGTCTACACTCCCCTCTGTGTCTCTGCTATGATCTTTCTGTCACTCAAATGTGATTCTGTTTAGGATCTACCGTGCACCTATTGGATAGGAAAAAAATCTCCTTTCTCAAGAGGAGCCACCTCTGCAGGTACACATGTCAGGGAATGATTGTGGGGGAGACAATCTGGGAGCAATGGGGGAGAAGGAAAGAGGGAGACTGCCCAGAAACAGCCCTGCCTGGCAGGTCACTGGCTGGGTGAAGGGCAGAGAACTCACCGTTGCTGGAGGGCTCCTTTACAGCGCTCATAGCCGCAGGGCGGGGCTGGGGGCCCGAGAGGTGGGAGGCCAGGCATGGTGAACCTTCACTGCCCAAAAAAGCACAAGCAACTGAGAAGAGAGGGCTGGGACAGGCGACCACCTCTGTACTGTCCCCAAACCTCCCCTCTTTCCAGGTCACCACAGAGGAGTGGGGCTGATGGCAAAGAGGGGCCCCCTCAGGTGACCTGCCCACTCTACCTTCTAATCCTGGCCCACGGCTGGTAGGCTGTCGGGTGGGGGAGCTCCTGGGAAATAGGCCTTCTGCTAGCCACACCTGGCGCCTTCCTCCTCTGTTGTCCGGGAAACCTGAGCTGCCGGGTTAGAAGACTGGCCCACCCTACTGGAGGGGCCACATGTTGCCCAAGGCCTCCATCCGGACCTGCTGACCTTGCAGTTAGCTGTCTCAGACAGGCAGCTGCATGGCTGACCCCTCCACACCAGACACCACGTGGAGCACAGCAGGGCCCTCCCCAATTTGCCCTGCCCGAGTGCCCAGCCGCAGAAGCAAGCACACAGCGTGGCTGTTCTAAGCCACTGAATTCCGGGTCACATGTCTTAGAAATCCTACAGGGTAATTCTACTCGGTCCTACAGGGTCACCGTGAGTCTTGGGTGGATAGCCCATCTATACAGTACAGTGAGTTATATACACATGGACTGCTAACTATGAGGTCAGCAGTTCGAGCCCACCAGTCTCCATGGGAGAAGGATGTGGCTTTCTGCTCTCCCTTAAAGATTTACACCCTGGGAAACTCACAGGAGCAGTTCCACCCTGACCTAGGGTCACTACAAGTCAAAATCAACTGGATGGCATCCATGTTATTTGGCAGAAATCCAAAGAAAATCCCAAACTCACTGCCATTGAGCCAGTGCCTTTTGACCCTGTTGGACAAGGTATATTTGCCCTGGTGAATTGCTGAGCTTATAACTCTTGACGGGGATAGAAAAACTCACCTTGCTCCCAAGGAATGGCTAGTGGATTTAGACTGCTGACCTTGGAGGTAGCAGCGCAGTTCATAATCTCTAGACCACCAGGACAGAAGCAGCCAGCCGCCCTCCCCTCAGCAGTCTCATGCCACCTACCAGACACCCTCCAATGAAAGGTCACAGATAGACGAAAGCAAATCACAAAACCTATAGCCTCAAGTCCGTTCTAACGCATGGAGACCCTACAAGACAGAATAGATCTGCCCCGAGGGATTCTGGGAGCCCAAGGCTGCACTCTACAGAAGCAGATTGTCCCGTCTTTTCTCTCCAATCACCATTTCTGTTAGCAGCCAAGCACTTTAATCACATTGCCACCCGGGCACCTAATATAAAGGCCAGCCCCCTAATAAAAGGTCGGGGCCATGGGAAGGACACATCAAGTTGGAAGTGGGCTGGGACACTGAGGAGTAAAGACTTTTCCCCAACTGTTGTCCTGAAGAGGACAGACACCCAGGTAGGTACCTCCCTTCCTGGAGCAGCCAGTGTGCTGTTGGGACCTGATCATTATCTGAGAGAAAAGATGAAGGGAGGACAAAATGGAAATGAATGAGCAAGCGAGCAGGGACTCCTGCTTCCCCTGCCAGTCCGAGGCTCGACCCCAGTCTCCTCCAGCAGGCAAACCCAGCCTCTGCTTATGTTTAGTAAGCTGAGACAGCCTGGTGCACACTGTGCGTGTGAGGAGTGGAGCAGGTTGACAATCATCCAAAGTCCTCAGCACTAGGTGCTTCCTGTGTTATCTGAGGAAGGTCGCGTTGACCCCACATGGCTGTACTGCCAGCCATCAGCAGGCCTGGAATACCACCGATTCGTTTATCACCCATCCTGGGACTCATTGGAGCAGGCCTGTATCCCATCACTCAGCAAGTACATTTATGCCCAAACCTGTTCCAGACAGGAGCATGCAGAAGTGAACAAGCAGGCTAGGGCCCCTCCCCGCATGGAGCCTACATTCTACAAGCAAACCAAAGTCAGTAGGGGCCATTGACTGGGCTCTCACTTGGGAATGATTGGCCCTTCTTTCGAGCATCTAGGGGACATGACCAAATATTGCCCATCCCTATTTGAAGCCACTTGTCCCCATTCCTTGGGATCTTTATCTAGGGGGTTCAGTCGACTTCTTTGTGACAGGTGATGTCGCACCCCATGTCTCAGGTCGGCTTCCCTTGTTACTGCCCCAGAGCAACGTGTACATCACCAACAGACACCTCTCCATCCAAAATAAGCTCCTTCCCAGTGAAGGCCTTAAAAAGCCTTGAACATTCCTCTTCCGCCCAGGGAAATTAAAAGGCACACTTGTATGAAATGTCACAGTCCTTATATGGATGATAAAATTAAAATAGCTTCTTTCTAGGTAACTCGGTTGAAGACATTGTTCAGCTTCAATGAAAACGAATTTAGATTTCTAAGTCTCTACCCCCACCCCCTTCCCCTTTCTCTTTTTCAGGAGTTCGGAATGGGGGTTTTGCCTTATTGTGAGCGCTTTTGTGTTTTGGTGGGAGGGCTTGCTCTGCTGGGAGCCTGAGCAGAAGTTAAAGTCAGCCTGTGGCATAAGGCACACAGCACGCCTGTTAGACAGGGGGCAACTGCTCCGGCGGGTCCTGAGACTATAACTCATCTTTTACGAATCATTTTACCGAGGGCTTGTACAACTCTTAGCACAATCCGTCCACCCATTCACTGTGTCAAGCACATTTGCACATTTGTTGCCCCCATCATTCTCAAGGCATTTTCTTTCAACTTGAGTCCTGAGTATCAGTTCCTCATTTTTTCCCTCTTTCCCTCCCCCCTCCCTTACGAACCCTGGATAGTTTATAGATTATTATTATTTAAATGTCTTACACTAATCGATATCTCTGTCCTCCAGGGATGGGGTTTGATTCTTGTGATCAATTCCCCCTTTCTTCCCCTTATGCACCTGGTAGCTCCACTCTGAGGAGTTTATCTGTCCTGGATTCCCCAGTGTTTCCAGCTCTTATCTGTCCCAGTGCACACCCTCTGGTCTAGCCAGATTTGTAAGGTAGAATAGGGATCACGCTATGGTGTGTGTATAGCGGGGGGGTGGGGGGGGGGAGGCAAGCCTTAGAGAACTAGAGGGAAGTTGTCTATTTCATTGGTGCTACACTGCACCCTGACTGGCTCGTCTCCTCCCCGAGACCATTCTGTAAGGGGATGTTTAGTTGTAGCTCCAACTCATTCTTTTGTTGTTGTTGTTTTGGGGGCATCACTGCCTCTGGTGGTCGTGGGCGCTCCTGAGAGCCACCGCTGGATTTGAACCGCCAAGCCTGCGGGCTGCAGTTCCGCACTCCACCACTTACGCCACCGGGGCTCAGCCCTCCAACTCATTCTTACAGAAGTAGAGAGCCGCGTCTTTCTCCCGGGGTTTCAGACTGCAGTTAGCAGCTCAACATAGGAACGTGGCGCCAACGAGGCCTCTGGGAGTCAGAAGGGACTAGACGGCAGTAAGTTGCCTGCGTAGATCATAAATGCAAGGAGCCTGGGGAGAGCTGCGGGGTGAGCACAGTGCTGCTAAGCACACTGGCGGTTTCCCCCACGGCATCCCAGACCTACCTACCACATTGTCTTGGAGTCATCTCCAACTCCATCTCTCCCGCCCCCGTCAGTCCTACCCCCATCAGAAGTCACTCTATAGCCTCCTCCTCCCCGTTGACTTCCTGCCACCACGGGCTCATTGGAGGGCAGCCGAGGGACCACAGAATGTCCGAGTGGACAGTTACCTTGGACATGTTCTAGGCCGACCAGCACACTCTCCTAGATGTACCAGGAAAGGTCCAGAGAGGAGCGTGGAGGCAGAGTCTCTCAAGGTCACGACATTCATTAGTAATGTCGCTCGCCAGCTCTAACCACCGGTCTCTCCACCCCTCCTCTGGGTCCCCAGAAGCCCTAGTGGCGTTGTGGGTTCTGTGTTTGGCTGCTAACCACAAAGTCATGGTTAAAAACCACCATCCACTCGGCAGTGGAAAGATGCGGCGATGCGGCTTTCTTCGGCCTGTCCCTATAGGTCCCAAGAAGTCAGAATTGGCTCCATGCCTCTACCTGTGAGTTTGGGCTTCCTCTGATCCCTGGAATCTAGCAGTTGTCACACAACAGTCAGATTTATGCCTTCAGTGTAGCTCCAGGCATGGCCCCTCCCATCTGCACCTTCGATGGCTCCCGCTGACCTCAGATGATAGTCTCAGCCCAAAGTGAAGGCTTTTCATTGGCTGGTTCCAACCAATAAGTCAGCCCTGAGACTTCCATCGTGTCAGTCCCAGCCACCATGAAAGGACCCCACTCTGAGGCCCAGTCCTCTATCCTGTCAGCCCGGAGTCCCAGCCGCAGGGCCTTCTCCAGAAGGCCTGACAGCGGAGCCGGGACCTGTTTCATCCACAGAACCAGATGGAGCTAGGGGAGCTCTCTTCTGGATCCCGCCTCGGCCGAGCTGTGCGGTACTGCCCTTAGTCCAGAGGTGTCAGAGGGCGCTCTGGACAACTAACGGGGATTAAGTCCCTAAACACCAAACTAACTCACTGCCCTCGAGTCGAGGTCTACTCAGAGGGGCCCTAGAGGACAGGGTAGAACTACCCCTGTGAGTTTCCGCCACCGTCATTCTCTGTGTGAGAGGACAGCCTCATCTTTCTCCCAAACCCCCATAAAGGTATGCTAAAATTTGGTGTTAATTTTCACTGCTGTGAACACAGGTATTGTGGCTATAATCACCGTCTGTTATTCCCAAACTGCTGTTCAAAGCTGAGACTCTAGTCAGGCCCCAGAAGCCCATGGCCCGGCAAAGCTCCACCTTAGGAAACCGCTGATTTTGCCCAGATCTGCAGCCTCCCCAACTACCTCCGCCCCTTCTTCAGAAGACAGGCTGGGGGAGAGAAGAGGGGACACAAAAGAGGGGGTGGTTGGAGCATTATTTAGGGCTGAGAGAACAGTGAACCAATTCCCCTTTGCCCAAAGGGAGCCAGTTACCATCCTTACACCTCTCCTCCCTCCACAACCTCCTCCTTCCAGCCCTCCCTCTTCCCCTCCTCCCCTTTCTCCTCCCCTCTTTCAGCCCTGCCACACTGCGGGCTGAACCTACACAGGTATACACGTGTGCACACATGCACACGCTTTCTCTCTCTGCACACGGTCACACGCTATCCCCATCACTGCCTTCTCCCTCCTGCTCCCCCCACCTCACTGCCGCAATTAAGGCTAATTGAGCGGTAAGTAGGCTCACCGGAGCTTTTGTAAGCAGTGACAGGTGAGGCAAATGAAATTCCTCGCACCAGAAATAACAGGACAATTTGCCTGCCAAGATCCATCACTCGGCAGCACCCTCTTGGGCAGCAGGGGCCCCAGTGCATGCATAGCCTCAGGGCTGCCAGGTCCTCTGGGCTTGATCGCTTCTTCCAGGCAGGAAATCAAGGGGCTCAGCTAGGGCCATTGGGAGGGGGTGGCTCTCCTATTAAGAGACCAGGGGCTAAAAAACCAAAACAAACAAACGAAAAAGGGCTGAGCCCCGGTGGCGTAAGTGGTTGTGCGCGGGACTGCGGCCCATGGGATGGAGGTTCGATTCCACTCCACGGAGCAAAGGCTGGGCCTCCTACTCCCACCACCTGAGGGCAGTGATGCCCCCTCCCCTCCCCCAAAAAAAAATGAGCTGAGGGGTTGCCCAAACCTTTAATCCCCAAGGTGTCTACACATTTTGCACATAAAGGAGCTGCTCTGAGAGGTGGTTTGGAGTGTGTGTGTGTGTGTGTGTGTGTGTGTGAAGCACAAGCTCTTACTCCCAGACGAGGCTCAGAGCACCTAGGGCACCTCTTCCCTGGCCTCCCATGGATGGTTTGGGAGAAACCTCACCCTCACCTCGAATATCCCCCTTCAATCACCTGTTCTGTGATTCCACCCTTGGAAAGGCATGTGCTTCTTTGTCTGGAGCTTCCAGAGGGAGAGCCATGCCAGAGAGAGTGGGCTCCTGAGTCCATGCATGTGCTTCCAAGACCCTTCCCAAAGTGGAGAGAAGCAGATTGGGGAGAGAGCGAGCAAGGCCCTTGAGTTCTTGAGGTGGAGCTGGTGTGGACACACGAGAGGAGGCAGGGATGACAAGATCGACGACGACCCCATGTTGGTTGAGATCACCTTGCCTTTCTCTCCCACTCGCCACCTCCCCATGGCCACCCATCCGTCCAGTGCCTGCAAGATGTCAGTCTGGACCGCCTGGTGTGTGGCCTGCTGCTTCCCGTTTGGACCACTGGCCTCCTGGAGCGGGAGGGCTGCCCGCCAGGGCATTGCAGCTAGAAGGAACCTAAGACCTTCATGCCCTTGTGTTATGGACAAGGAGCCCAGGGAAACCAGGCACCTCCCAGGCAGCCCTAAGCTGCAGTCCTACCAGCCTCCTTCACCAGCTCTCCACCCTGCCTGGGAAAGGCAATGCTTTCCAGGGAAACTGGCTCCCGCTCCAACCTGGCTGGGCCTCAAAGGCTATACTTAGAAAACGGGAGGGGCCCCAGCTATGCCAACTGGCTACCTCCACGCAAGAGCTGGCAGCCCAGAAAGGCACAGCTCGCAGAGGAACCGCAGGCAAGGCTCCCCCCAACTGAAGCCCCACCTCGCCACAGCCCCCAATCTGCTTGCCACCTCCCTCTCTCTTCACCTCTCCTGCTTCCTGAGCGCTAGAAAGTAAAGCAGGCTCAGGCTCACTCTCATACTGCCATCTGTGAGAGGGCCTCCTCTCCTGGCCTGTGTCTCCTCCTCACAGATTCCCAAAGGGCACAGGGACATCATAAAAGGAGAAGCAAAAACAGCGCTTGAACGAATCTACTCCCGTGTGTGTGTGTGTGTGTGTGTGTGTGTGTGTGTGTGACACACAATTGAGGAAATCATGAAAATGACAGGGTCTTCCTGCACCACTCTTTACCCTCTACAGTCATTGCCTTCAGGTTGGTTCTGAGATTAGATGACTTCGGGGCTCTTTCTCTTTGTCAGAGTAGACAGCCTCATGTTAATGGTGTCCTTCGTGGCTAACAGTCCAGCACTTCACCCACAGTGCCACCAGGGAGCCTGCTCTCGTTTCTGGGCATCTTTAAAGTTGATAGAGAACTTTAGACCCTGAGGTGTGCGCGTAGGATCTGTGTGAGGGTGTAGCCACACGCATCTTCGTACAGGGGATGCAGGGAAAGGTTCTGTGTTGTGTTGGGGTAATACACACCCTCTCTGTTGCTGCCAGTCCATCCTTGCCACTCTCCAGAAACAGGCTGACCTCCCACTAGAAGTGGCGCTGTGGTATAGTGAGCTTCTGCAGGAAGCCTGCAGGCAGGCGAGTGCACTCCAGTAGGTACCTGGGGATCTGCAGGCAGCAGGGTTGGGGTTGGGGGAGCAGTGGGTGCCAAGGCCATCACCACAATGGGCTCAGTTTCCTTACCAAAGTTGGAGTGCGAGGACTGGTCATTACACTCACACCCTCACCAGATAGGATGATGGTGTGGGCAGAAAGTCTTGAATGAACTCCAGATAGCCAGACCGAAGGGACAAATCTGTTGTGGCAGAAGTCCGGCCAGAGGGCTCCTGAGAGGCCATGATGGCGGGACTGGGTCTCATGTACTTTGGACGTGTTGTCAGGAGAGATCACTCTCTGGAGAAGGACATCATGCTCAGTAAAGTCAAGGGCCAGTGACAAAAAGGAAGGTCCTCGAGGAGCTGGATGGACATGGTGGTGGCACCAAGGGACTGAAGCAACAATTGTGAGGGGGTTGCGAAACCAACCTGATAGCAGCAATAGCAGCAAGCATCACTCCACGACGACATGGGCTGCCACATGAGCACTCATATGTGTATAAGCAAGAGGTTTGTATCCAAGAGCAGTTGAACATTGAGAAAACAGTCTAGCCCAAGGTCATAAGTCCGATATTAGCCCATATATCTGACACCAATTTCTTCAGATTCAGGAAGCACATGCAATGACACCAGGACAATCACAGGCCAGTGGGTGCCGAGTCTTGTGTATCCACTGGTGGTAGAAACATCTCTGTGCTGACAGGGGCCTCTCTGGGGGCTTCTCAAGCATCTCAGCTCTGGCAGGGGTCTCCATGTGGCTTTTCCAGCTTCAGAGGTCTGGTCCTATCAGGGTAAGCCCATGTAGTGTCTCCTCTGGGCAGTCTCACAGGGAGTCAGCCTTGTGTCTTGTCAGTAGAGTATCTCCAAGGAACTGAGGAGAAAGTTTCCCACCTCTAAGGGGGAAAGAGTCAGATTCTCAGAATTCTTAGGAGAAAGCCATGCCCACACACAGGTCTTATTGGCTATCTCCAGATTGACAGGCTAGACTCCATCCCTACACTCTTAATCCTCAAATTGACACCAGATTAGGTGACTGCCACACCCTGGGATGGGAGAGGAAGCTCTCTTATATTGAGTGCATGCCTCCGCTGAGCGTGCAGCCACTAAACCTCCAATGAGTGGGAGAAGGGCTGCCTCCGAACTAGCAGGGGCCCTGGGGGACAGACCCACTGGGGCCTCTACCACTTTCTCTTTCTTCTTCCCTCATTTCTGTGTCTCCATCTTTATCCACCAGACTCTGAGCCCACCCCCGAAGCCAATACCTTAGGGATGGAGAGGAGAGCTCCATCATAGCTCTTACATCCACCATGCCCCCTCGTAGTGCTCTGAGGGGGCACCAAGATGAAAGTGGGAGTCCCACGCAAGGCCCACCCTCTTCCTACAGCCAAAAGAATGTGCGGCAGTTCGGTGGCGCTCACTGCCAGAGACCAAACCCATTGGCGAACCCAGCAGTACAGAGAAGAAGAAACATTTGTTGAAGGCCTACAGCATGTCTAGGCATTTGAAGACACCGAGTGTTGGTCTGGGCCTGGGAAAGGGGTGGGATTTGGGCTGGTTCTGAAGACGGACTTGGGATCACGTTTGTGCTGTGGGTTGCCCACCAGCCAGCCACTCTTGTTCCTGCGTCAGATCGGCTGTTAGTATGCTGTCCTAGAGCAGGACCCTGCACTAGGGCAGAAGGAGCTGTGGAAGGAAGGTCACATTCCCTATGGCGACTATGTCCTGCTCCACATGGCTGCTTAGAGCAAGTCCCTTGGCCTCCGTGGGCCCACTCAGCTCTCTCTACCTATGAGGCCACAGGAAGTGACCTTCGAGAAGGCTCTCACCCCTGGCACAGGCTGGTGGTTTTATTTATACCCTCTGTAAAGGACAAAAGCAGATGCATTGTGCTTTACAGAGAGAGCCACTGCAGGGAAAGAAGGGGGCGGCAACAATGGAGAGAGGGCTGGCCTGGTGGAGGGCAGAGGGCTGGCTCTACATTCAATAGCCTAATAAGCTAAGTGGAGATCATGAAGACCGCTTCCCATCAGCACGGGAAGAAGGCTGGGGAGGGATAGTTCAGGAGAGCACCCCCGCTCAGTGTCCCTTTGAGTGGCAGGGGCAGGCCCAGCACTGGCACCAGCAGGAAGGGGGAGATTCCGGACCTTGCCCAGCACACATATTTGCTGTGCTAATGGCATTCTGTACCCTTCCGAGTGGCCTTGTGACAACATTGTGCTGTGAGCTGTGCTGTCCCCACTTCACGGATGGTCTGAATGGTTGGGCCACTCACCTGGGGAGTGATGCTTGGGACCAC
>PVJH01040187.1:0-15865 GCA_004026705.1 Nesogale talazaci
GATTATTTTGTTTGGATGTTAACATATATCTTGAGCTCAGGGGTAAAAAACTGCCTATTGTATGTCTCAGAACCTAAGCCGCTAAAGGAGAATGGTTAAGAAGGTCAGAATGCCTGACCAAAAGCAGATGCCTTCAGAGACCTAATTCAATGTTTTTGTGTAGTTTAGATAAGGATATAGATAATCTTAATAAGTATTGACTTTGACTATTTTAAGAATTAAGTTTGATTTCTGACTATGCTGTTTATACTGATTTCTTATGCCTATTATTGTAAATATAAGGATGCATAGAAATGTTTATTGGGAAGTAGGAAAAGCATTTGCAAATCCAGTTACCTCAAGCCAAGCATTGACCTCTAGAGGGTTTAGGACTTAAGTGTCAAAGACATCTCTGAAGGGATTAATCCCACCTTGTGCTTAAATGGGGTTAGGCCACACCTGGAAAGACTTCTCTGCAGAAAGCAGCCCCTCCCAGTCTTTCGGAGTACTCAGGATACTTGTAGTCTGAGAGAAGGTCAGACTGACCAATAAAGAAGGATAGAGTCTATTTCCTTGGAAAATCCTGACTAGTGATCATCTTCAGAAACAAGGAATCTGGGACCATGAAGATAACCCTTCTCTGGGTCTGAATGTTAAAGGAAACTTGTGGCAGGCTTAAATGCTTGTTAGGTGGCCACCCAGATTTACTGTTTGTCGGTGAAAGCAGGAGAAATGCGGCAATGAAGAGTCAGGTTGACTTTGGCCACTGACACCTGTGGACTTGGTTCACAGGAAATAGAGAAGAGGAGAGCGGGTTTACTGGTCTGAAGTTCATGACCTAGCATGAGAGAGCTAGGCATGTTGAGAATTTGTTGGGTCCTTGGTCTAAAGAGAAGGCGACCAATGGCTACCGTGCTGAGGCTAAGTGAAACAGCCCACATTGAGTTGACCAGAACCCGACCAGAGGAAGAGAAGTGATTTAAGTCTGTGACCTGGTGCATATTGTTGCTGACTTTATGGGTGGCCTATCCTGATTTGACTTTGCTAATGGATACGCACTTCACGAGTTTTCAACTGGAATGAAGATTCATGTTGAAAGATGATTGTTTCCTCAGAGCACTGGGTTGATGTAAGTGGGCAATACAGAAATTAGATACCCAAAATGAGGGAATGAAGGCATGAGGTGGTTGGCTTGCAAACTCTTATAGGTGGTGGAATATATATTCATAGGATTATAGGATCAAAGTTTAGGTATTTTTTAACTGCAATTGTAAGGCACAGGATATCTTTTGTTTTGTTCACTTATAGAATGTCATTTTTAAATGATGGTGACTCATGTTGGATTTATGCATCTTAGTTTTATCCTGTTAGGTACAGGTAAGATTTTATTGTTTACTTGAAGGTTACATATGGTTACAGAGTTATGTGAAAGTATAAAATTAACAAGGAGTGTTCTGTGGCAGTCATGTGCTTATATTAATTTTATGATTGAAATGTAGGGGTGGAGTCTAGCCTGTTAATCTGGAGATAGTCATTCAGTAGCCAATGACGCCTCTATGTGGGCATGGATTTCTCCTGAGACTTCTGGGAAATCTCGCAATATTTCCCTCGTGAAGATGAGAGGCTATCTTCCCCAGTTGTTGGGATTTAGTCTCAGAGGAAATGAATCACAGACAAGACAAGATGGCAGTGTCTGAGAAGCTAGAGGAGCCGACGAGAGACCACAAGGATTTGCCTTGATGGAGCCAGACCTCTGAAGCTGGAGCGGCATGCTGTTGATGGACCCTGAGCCCTGGAAGTGAGGAACCATGGGAGACCCCTGCCAGCACCAGAATTCTGCACCCACTGACCTGTGACTTCGTGAGTCGGAAGGAGACTTTGTAGACTGATTTCGGGCAAATGGGTTATTATCGGACTTATGACTTTGTACTGGACTGGATTGGGATGCCTTCTTAGTGTCACATTCCTGTTGTATATAACCCTTTCCTTATATCTATATGCATGTCTATGAAATTTTTTCCTCTAGTCTACCCGGACTAACACAGATACCTTGACTGCTACTTACATGAGCATTGAGTATGTATTCAAGCAAGACAAAATCCTTGACAACTGCAACCTTTTCTCCACTTATCATGAGGTAACCTATAACTCTAGTTGTGAGTATTTTGGCCTTCCTTACTTTGAGTTGTAATCCATACTAAGGCTATAATCGTTAATCTTCATCAGCAAATACTTTGATTTTTCCTCACTTTCAATAAGCAAGGTTGTATCATCTGCATATTCCAGGTTGTTAATAAGTCTTCCTCCAATCCTGATGCTGCACTCTTCTTCATATATTCCAGCATCTCTGATGATTTGCTCAGAATACACATTGAGCATGTATGGTGAATGGAGGCAACGCTGATGCACACCTTTCCTAATTTAAAACCATGTAGCATCCCCTTGTGCTATTTGCCCAACAGCCTCTTGATCCATAGACAAGTTCCTCATGAGCACAATGAATGTTCTGAAATTTGCATTTTTCTCAAGGTTATCCACAGTTTATTATGGTCCACACAGTTGAATGCATTTTCACAGTCAATGAAACACAAGTAAACATCTTTCTGGTATTCTCTGCTTTGATCCGACATCAGTAATGAAGCCCCTTGTTCCATGTTCTCTTGTGAACTCAGCCTGAACTTCTGGCAGTTCCCTGTCAATGTCCTATTGCAATCATTACTGGATGATAGTAAACAACATTTTATCTGGGTGTGACATCAATTATATTGTTCTATAGCTTGTGCCTTCTGTTGGATCACTTTTCTTTAGAATGGACACAAATATGGATCTCTTCCAGTCAGTTGGCCATGTAGCTGTCTTCCAAATTTCTTGGCATAGATAAGTGAGTGCTTCCAGTGCTTCTTGAACTTTCCAAAACATTTCAGTGGGTATTCCATCAATTCCTGGAGCCTTGTTTTTTACTAATGCATTCAGTGCCAGTGATAGGTAGATTTGTTGTGCCAACATGGCCAAAGAAGGTAGGTGGGTTGGTTGTGACAATATGGCCAATGAACACACGTGAGATCAATTGAAGGGCAGAGCTATAAATGGCTCAGCGAGCCTCGCCTTTGGTCTCTTGCTCTTGGATCTTCAGAGCAGCCAGCTGCCTTGTTTGTCCTGTGCATTGATTTGCAAGCGACACTACCCGTGGAACACCTACTCCATGGACTGCCTCACTCTGAGTTGAAGTTCCTTCAAACCCTGCTTTGCCATGCTCCTGGAATATACATCTCTTCAGCTGGGGACTATCAGACCCTGTCATCTGGCTGACTGTTGGTGACCTGCCTTACTGCCCGATGCCTGTGACAGGAAAGTCTGAATTGCTCTACAGAGGACTACTCACTGGCCCTCAGGACTTGAAGGACTAGCAGTGTATTTAGCTGACTCGTGGAAGTGAGTTGCACAGAGCCATTTGTGCTGCTTAATAGATTAGTTAACTGTTTATTTCTTATATTAGATGTTTTCTATCCATATAAAAATATCAAGAGAATTATTAGTATCCTGGTTTTGTTTCTCTAGAGAACCCCGTCTAAGCACCATTAGTCCTTGCTCATATGATGTCCCCTGAAATTGACTGTCGACTAGTTTTTTTGGCATAGTGACTATCTATTCCTTTCATCTTCTCTTATTGTTTCCTATATTATTCAATATTTTGCCTATAAAATCTTTCAAACTTTTTCAAAACTACCTTAATAACCTCCCATAATTGTGATTATTGGCTGTGTATTCTGTGTAGTGATTGCAATGTCTATAGATTCCAGCAAAGAAGTAGAGTGCTGTGTGAGAAACAGTTAATTATCTGAATAGGGGTGTGATAGGTAGGTTTATTGTGCCAACCTGGCCAATAAACACATGTAGGATTAATAAGGTCACTGTTTAATCGAAGATCAAAGAGAGAAATGGCTCAGTGAGCTTCAACTTTCTGTCTCTTTCTCTCTGATGTTGGACTAGTGAGTGGCTGCCTTAGCTAGCTAGTTCTCTGCCTCAACTTGCAAGATACACTACCTGTGGGATTCCCAACTTATGGACTGTGGCACTGTAGTTTGAGGTTCCTTCAAGACCTGCTTCACCACACTGCTGGTATATATATCACTTGAGCTGTATACATCACAAATCCTGTCATCTGGATGACAGGTGACCTACCCTTTCTGTCCTACTGTTTGCTGCCTGTGGCCTGACTGACTGTAATATTCTACAGAAGACTCAGCTGTCTGCTTCCTGGACTTGCACCAGCAGCCCTCATGAATTGAATGACTGCCAATATATTAAGTGTCTTATGGAAGTGAGTTGAACTAACTGAGCCCTCTGTACTGCACTGTGGAACATCATAAGGGTCTGGGTTTTATTTCTCTAGTGAACTCTGTCTAGCACAGAGTAAAGAAGAATGGAGGGTGGAGGAATGCTTGACTGTTGCTTATGACAATTGGATGGAGTTGGAGTCTCTTCTTACATTATATGGCTGGGCAGGGGCTTGTGGGAACAGGAGGAGGGGTGTCAGATATGACCAACACTCCATTTATTTCACATATGCTATATACTTTTATACTGCTGTTCTACATATTAAATAAATGCTAGTTCTGCACTGATATATTGATTTCATGAGTTGTTAATGGATCCATCTTTGAAAAATATGACTATAAATAATACTCCAATATTTTTTGGTGAGAGACACATCTGAAGACCACCTGTCTCTATTTTCCCTTTTGAAACAACCTGTTTTTGTTTTGTTTTGTTTGGGATTTTTCTTTTATTTCCAAATGGTTGTGCATGGAAAAAGTTTTTCTTTATCTTTGAAATTAATGTAACTTTGCAAATATATTGTGCATTCCTTCAGTTTAAAGAATGGGGTCATTTTCCTAGTTCAGGGACATTTTATTTGATATAAATGAAAGTTTGTTTTCTTTTATTTTTTATTCAGGCTGTTGTAAAGTCTGGGAAAGCTACTTCAAAATCACATATTCTGTTTTCTTTACTGTTGTATATCCTTTCATTGCTACTGCTGTGTTTTAAAATTTGATACTTGGCCTTGTATGTATCTAACACATTTTATTCCATCAAATTGTGCTTATACATGAGAGTGGGGGAGCAGGAAGGGAGGGGAAAAATGAGGAGCTGATGCCAAGGGCCTAAATAGAAAGCAAATGTTATGAGAATGATGAGGGCAATGCATGTACAAATGCGCTTGGCACACAATGAATAGACTTATGTATGGACCGTGATGAGTTGTATGAGCCCCCCAATAAAAGGACTTAAAAATTGTGCTTATACATATTTCCAAATCATGTATCTGATAATTGACTTTTACCTAGAATATATGAATAAATGAATTCTTAATTAAGATATGGGCAAGTGACTGTAATAGTCAGATAACCAGAAAAAAAATGCCTTCATGTGAAAAATTGTTCTCCATCATTAATCATTTGGCAAATTAGGATTAAAAACACAAAATACGAGCACACTGCCAGAATGGCTAAAGTTACAAAGATTGACAGTATCGATTGCTGACAAGGTTATAAAGCAACTGAAAACCTTCTAAGTTGCTGGCATGCTCCAGCACAGACTAACTGGAATTTAGATTTTTGAGGTCTTCTTGAGGTATGCAGATAATTCAGTAGGCTCCATCAGAAGGATCTGATTACAAAAACCTACTAAGTGAACTGGACTTTACCTTAGACACATCTGTTGAAGATTAAAGCAACTGATAAATATTTTTGGACTTAAAACAGTAATGCCTTAGTGAGAGAAGAGGAAGTTTACTACACGAAGGTGGTGAATTTGGATGCAAATGGACTTTGGTTCAAACAGCTGCCTTTTTAAAGTTGCCCAATAATAGGAAATTTAAGACTACAAAAAATCTGCCATTTTCAATTTTTTTAATCTTTTTGTTGCAGGTTTTAGTTATGCAGATAGTGAATGATTATTGATTTAATGTTGTGCCTTATGTGTAAATCTCATTGTTTTCAACAGAATTCAGCCACTTAAGGTTTTTTAACATGTATAAGTCAATGCACCATGTGTCTTAGTTAAAAATGTTGTCCTATATAAAAATATGCCCCTTAGTTTAACAGTATTTTAAAATCTCTATCATTAACTAGCTAAATGATGCTATTATTAGAATTACCAAAGACCCTATGGAAGATATTTATAATATCTACACAAAACTTGAAAATACTGCCACTAAAAGTAGACTATATGAATATATATGAATGAATTTTGAGCTTGAATTTAACAGTAAATACTAAGAACAATTAGTAAGAACAATCAGCTCTCGTGAGACTTAATGTCCTCCTGAAGGGATCACTGAAGACATGGGTGCTACAGCAAAGGGTGGCGAAGAAATCAGATGGCGCTTGGCTACTGTAAAGAATAGCATCCGAAGTCTTCAATATTTGTCTTTTAACAAATGAGGAGTTGGCCAAGTCCACACAGCTTATGTGACGCAAGAATAACAGCCAATACGATCCAAGATCAGAGGAGGGAATTATATTAGAGTTTAATTTCTGAGCACCCAGTTTCAAAAGGATATGGGATGCAACAAAGCCCAAAGATCCTTTTGCAGACTCTCCACAGGGTTTAAGCCTCCCTAAACTCCCTCGGGCCATTTTCTCAAACTCAAACTCTGCCATCAAGTCCACTCTGGTTCATAGCCACCCTGTGGGACAGAGTGGCCCGTCTCTGTGGGCTTCTGAGGCTGGAGCAGAAAGCTTCACCTTTCTCTTGGAGCAGTGTCTCGCGATAGGAATAAACTTGACCTCAAACACCCTGTGCTGGAAAATGGACGAATGCAGATTTAGTTAGTTTAAAATGTAGCACATTGTCATTTGTGTTCCTTTTTGACTCTTTCCTAACTCTAGCTTATATTATTTCTCACTACTTTATGGATATAGATTTTTCTGTATATCATTTTGTTGTAGTCAGAGTTTTTATTTGTATGATTTTTCTTTGTATGAAACCAGGATAGGGAAACGTATAAATCAGGAAGCAGATTAATAATTTCTTAGGGGTACAACAGGAAAGGCTGGGGACAGGGATGGGGAGCTAATAGCACTGAGTTTAAGAATTAAAAAAAGGTTCAAACTTGATTGGCATGATAAATGCACAACCCTTTTAGACAATTATATTACTGAATATATGACTCATGAAGAATATGTAAGACAATGGTTAGAAAATAAATAAATTGCCTCTGCAAAACACTTTGGCAGTGTCTTAGAAAGTTGAACACATAATTACCATAAGCAATATACATATACATACACATTATTCTTACATATTTAACTAATAGAAATGAAACCATATGTTTCAGTTCATGGATGAAATAATTTATTCACGCATAATTATCCAAGTTGGAAACCATATACATTTCTTTCTAATGGCGACAGGATAAGCAAATTGTAGTCCTGCCACACAACGAAATAGAAAAACTGCTTATGCATACAACAACATGGATAAATCCCAAGTATTATATTAAGCCAAAGACTCCAAACATGAGAGAAAATACAGTGAGCAAAAAGCAAAACTATAATAATAGTAAAAGAGATATACAGTAATTGGGGCTGCATATAGAAAGAGGGTGTCCACTGGGGGGCCCTGGTGGAACGCTCAGGGAAACTGAGATGATGGAAGTATTCTTATCTCAATTGTAGCAGTAGTTATAGACTGTAAAACTAATGGAGGCTGTACCCCTGAAGAAGGAGCCTAGGAGGTATATGGTTATACATTGAGCTGCCAACCACAAGGTGGACAGTTCAAAACCACTAGTTGGTCCTGGAATCATGGTGAGGCTATCTATTCCTGTAAAGTTTTCAAGTCTCAGAAATTCACAGGGCCAGTTTGCTTTGTCCTACAGGGTGGTAGGAATCAGAATAGGCTCGTTGGTAGTGAGTCTGTTTTAGTGTCATTAGGGAGGGCGATTTTACCCTTTGCAAATGATATCTCAATAAAGGTGACTTTCGGAAAAGATAAAAATAATTTGATAGTTGCTTTTCCTATGTAAACAATTTTTTGTAAACAGTTTTTTAACTGAACATTTAGAAGGGTTCTTTGCACCCTTAATCAAACTCACTGCTGTCAAGTCAATTCTAGCTCATAAGAACTGGATATGCCAAAGCAGAGCTGCCTCGTGTGGGTTTCCAAGACGAGAAATCTGTATAGGAGGAGAAAACCGCATCTTTGTGTAGCCGCTGGCATTTTCAAACTGCTGATTTGTGATTAGCGGACCAAGCCATAACCCACTACATCACCAGAGCTCCTTTGATCCTTACAAAGGTTATGAGAGAGAAGTCTCTTTCCTTTAGAACTTCTTGGAGTAAATTTGCTAAACTTAGGGCATATATCATATGTTTTCTCAGAGTAATTTCCTTCTTTTCGACTTTTGGCTACTGACTACATAGAGACCCACCCCAAGCCCCACAATCATAATTAATGAGTCTCCAGGACTAGATCTTGAAAAACCTTCACACAAATTTCTTTATGTCTTACTCAATGCTCTTAGGCCCTGGACAAGGGGAAGCAGGGACATTCAATTTTCTTTAGGTTTATGCCCTAGATTGGGTACTCAGATGACTCTGCAGATGGAGCTCCTGGAAACTATTATTGACTAAGCAGTTACTGTTTATCCAGGGTTTGGAACATTTTCCCCCATATGGAACCCAGGGTCAATGCAGGGTAAACTGGATGGTTACCATATTGACTGTAGGAACACAGCGGGCAGTCAAGTTCATAGGCAGGCCCTAAAACAATTACAACAGACTAACAAGCCTACAAGGGCCCAAAGGCAACCTATGTGTGCAAAGTGGCCCTGGGAGGCTTGTGGAAATGTGGAAAAAGCAAGTCTTGTCTGCAATGAGCAGCTGTCACTCAGTTTTATTGCTACCACATGAGAATGTGGATGTAGTGCAGCCAAAGAAAGCTGCTGCTTCCAGAGAGCCCCCCAAATCCAGATTTGTATGACAAAATCTCCCAATTTTTTAATCCTTAACAACTAATTAAAAAAAATTTTTTTTACTCTCTTGTGGACTATTCATGTGTCCATCCTAACAAAATACACATGTAGCCTGCCAGAGTGTGACTTCTTCATGAAAAACGGTTCTACAGAGAGCCCAGGTTTATGCATTCAAACCTAAATTGATTTTATGAAATAATGCCTGGTTTAGTAGTCCCTTAGCTGGGTTATTTTGGGGTCACATGCACAAATGCTTGGTCATTCTGATTATCAGTGCCTCTAACCGTGTGGTTTGCATGGGCTTGATTCCACCCTCACTTCTGGTGTAACATTCTCTTGCCCATAGCAACAGGACAGCAAGCATACCAGGCCTAATCCAGTCAACAAAGGGCCACCGATGAGACCATAGCCCTTCCTTCACCCAGTGAAGATCACAACCCTCTACCATGGTGAAAAGAAGAAGGCTGGAGGAGAAACTTTCTCTCATCAAGAAGGAGAAAGAGGATGCACCGAGTCTTCACTACTGTTAATAAGCCTTCTTGTAATCATAACGGAGATTGGCTTGTGAGGCAAGCCGAAGCATGGGAAGGCAGATCCATGGCACGCACAAAGAACTGGGCTAAGACTCTTGACCAACCTGGGGCTCACTCTACCCCTCCTGTCCAGAGTTTTGCTGCCTAGCTTATAAAGCCCACAATATATGCAGACGCTAGATTTTCTCTTTCTTTGTATACTTATAAACCTCCCCCTCCTTCTGAACCTAACTATGATAGGTCATGGCTGTTAAAGTCCATGTGTGCATTAAGCCTTCCTTTGAAGTAGATTTATCTTTACATCTATCAACTCAACCCACTGCCACCCAGTCAGTGCTGACTTATCGTGACCCCTTGTGGGTTTCTGAGGCTCTAACTGTTTATGCAAGTAGAAAGCCCCATCTTTCTCTCAAGGAGCTGATGTTGGTTTCGAACGGCTGACCACACAGATTGCAGTCCTACGCGTAACCGCTTATAATTTACACCAACCATTGATCTCACTGTATCGATTGGGACTCACGTTATTAGTAGAAGGGGAAAAAACACAGAATTACACTTTCCTTAAACAAAAAGATTTTTATGTGTTTGTTTTTTTTCTTAGACGTGTATTCCTGGTACTGGCTCCAGGCATGAATGGATCCCGGGGTTCAATGATGTTATCAATCTCTTGGTTCTGCTCCCCTTTACTTTCCACTTGGGGTGAGCAACTTCCCATCTGCAGCTCGGGGAGATAGCTTATAGAAGCCCAGGGTCCTACAGAATCATGAATAAGGAACCATAATGGAGAGAAATTTTGTGTCTCACCATGTTACATTAGTCTCGGGACAAATGCTAACATGCCCTTTTTGAGTCCTATATCTGCTCCATGGGCCAGTTCCTGTGTCCGGGATAATATACTACTATAAGAGGTCCAAACTGGATTTTGTTTCCATCCATACATATTCCTTCGTTTATAGTTGCATAATTCCAATTTCTGTCTCTTTCTTCTATTGACCCCCCCCTTTTTTTTTTTAACCTTGGATCTCGATGTCCTCTCTTCTTACTAGGTTTATGACTAGTAAAGGACATCTGTCATTGGATTTAAAGTCCAATGTAAGTCTTGGATAATCTGACCTAAGACTCCATAACCTAATTATCGCTACAAAGGTTTTATTTGAAAATAAGGTCACATTGTGGGATTCCAAGTAAACATAAATTTGAGGGGGAACATTATTCAACTCATGAAAGATGATCATGCTGCTAAAAACCCAATGGGAATGGGAAAAGGTATTAGTAGAATACAAATAAGAGCAATCAGAGTTGGCTCAAAGAATACACTGTCTTTATTGCCAATGAGTCCATTCTGACTCTTAGGAATCCAATGGAAAGAGTAGAACTGCTCCTGTGAGTTTCACCAGCTGTAAATCACTATGAGAGCAGAACGTCTCATCACTTTCATGGAGCGGCTAGTGGGTTCGAACTGCTATCCTTGTGGTTAGCAGTCCAACTTGTAACCTATTACAATCCCGGGGCTTCTCAAGGAATTAAGAAGTCAGAATCATTTTCATGCCAGCATGATGTGTTTGAGAAAGAGAAGGCCTTGTTCAATGACTGCATTTTGCTGCGAGGCATTGTTGAGTCCACTAAGGGAGCCCAGTGGGCCCAGGAAGGTAAGGGGATTGAGAGCGCTCTAAGGAGAGACTAGTCAAGGGCAATACTGCAAGAACAGGGTCTCCCAGGGTTTGGAGAACAGGTCTGGGAATGATTTGGTGAAATTCCCACAAAACCAGCTTTTTTGTTTTTGCCATGACAGTGGTAACTTGTTTCACAAATGCATTTTAAAGCTATTAGAACTCGCCTGACAAATAACACCCCACATTTTTTCAGATGTTAGCCTTAGAGCAATTGCCAGTGAAAGTATAAACTGGCTTTAGTGTCTGAATTTTACAATGTGCATGCTCTTTGATTCAGTTGTTTTCCTTTTCAGGATATACCCAATGCAAATGCTTACATACAAACATTTTTTGTAGAGTTGTTCATTGCTTATCTACATAGTAAAATAGTGAAAATTGGAAGCAATCTAAAGATCATTCAAAGATTGGCTAAGCAAGGAAATAATTACAAAATCACAGGAATACAATGCAGCCATTTACGTTGCTGTTGTAGGGGAGTATTTAAAGAGATGGAAAGTTGTTCACAATATATGGTTACATAAAAATCAAGCTCCGAAAGATAAAACATTAAGTCGCTTTTATTAAGGTCTTATTGTGTACCACACAATGGTGCTGTCTGATTTAATCCTTACAATTGGACATAAAAACCCAGAAGATTTGAAGTTGATCCTGGCTCTCAGTGACTCTGTAGGACACAGTAGAACTTGCCCATAAGATGTCTAAGGTGAAAACCTTAACAGAATAAAACGGACATATTTTTATTCCATGAAGTGACTGCTGGATTTGAACCATCAATCGTCCTTCCCAGGAGCAGCTGAGTGGTAACCCATCACTATTTCTTACTATAGTATATGGTAAGTATTACCATTTCCTCCACTGTATTTAGTCTTTGAGCTTCAATTTCTTGCCATATGGCTAAAATAATCAGCTCACAGGCACACTTCTTGAATGTAGACCTGTCTCTTTTATTTACTAGCTAGGTGACCTTGGAGGAGTCCTGTGAACACTGCAGTTAAAACACACACTGCTAGCCTAAAGATTGATAATTGGAGGTCGTCAGCTGTTCAGTGGGCAAAATATACCTTAAATATACCTTAAATTGCAGATCCACTCACATCCACACAGAGGCACAATTTAAACAAAAGCAAAACTTTGAAAACCCATGGTTATTCCTATATGTAGGATACATTACGATTTTTCTCTTTCTACTTTATTCTATTTCACTTTATTTATTCTTTTTATCACAAGAGTTGCTGTCCACTAAACACAACCCACTACTTATACAGTGACTTGTACTCAATTGACACTCAATATAGACAGTTATTATTCTCGCTATTATTATCAGTAGTAGTAGAAATTGTAGTATATATCAGATAGAGATTGCAAATGGAGGTGCTTAATGGCTATCAACATATTTAATGATGGGTTACATTTGTTTGGAGTTTATTATGTGACTCTAAATGAGGAAGTAGTCCATCAGCACAAGGTAAGCTGCCACAACTATGACATATATAACAGAACTAAGAAAGCAAGTGGGCTTGGGTTCTACTTTAAAATCAACTCAGGTGGGCTGAGCCCCGGTGGTGTAGTGGTTGTGCACGGGACAGCGGCCCACTGGGATGGAGGTTCAATTCCAGCAGTGGCTCCACAGGAGCAAAGACTGGGCCTCCTACTCCCACCACCAGAGGGCAGTGATGCCAAAAAAACAAAAACAAAAATATAAATCGACTCAGGTGGCCGTGGTGACAGAAGTTGGAAAACTGGTCTAGGCAGGCAGCCAATGCTAAAAGAAGTGACTCCAAAGATGGGCTGCTTGGGAAAGTTTAACAGTCAGTACTCTTTCAGATGCAAGTGATAGAAAATAAAAATCAGGCTTCAGAAAAAGGGGAATTTATAGTTCATATAGCTAAAAAATCCACTAGTAGATCTTCAGAGCTATTTGTTAACTCTTCAGGCACTTAAGTGAGTTCTCAGAAGAAGAAAAAAAAAACCCTGTCCTCCTGTTGGTTAAACCACACAAGATTGGCTTCACTTTCAGCCAGGTGTTTCCCTAGTGGTGCCCTGTGCCATCCAGGGGCATGTCTTCTGAGCTCCCAGTTTAGAAGAAAAAGAAATCTCTGTCTAGTTGAGTTCTAATAAAAGAGTCGGTGTCATGTATCTTTGACTCACATTGAACCCATGGAACATCTTGGACCTATTTTCTCTAGCCACCTGGATAGTTTCTGTGACTGGTGAGAGTCCTAAAGCTATGTAGATTGAATGAGGACTAGTTGAGTTGTCAAATCAACCAGGGTTCTGCTTCTAGTATTAGAGAGAACAATAAAAAGGTCTGGAAATATCTGCTAGAACTTGAAGGATTCTAGAACCAGATGTAGGATAAGAAGATATTCACCGAGTTCATATAATCATAAAATTAGCAGAAACCAAAACCCCACACCAACCCAAAGAGTGGTAAGGGGCTGAAATGTAGGCATAAAGTCCAGATATACGTGTGATTCTGGGCAGCTTTGCTGATATGTGCACAGATCTAGTCAGAAGTTGTTCTATGTATCTAGTTACATAGAAGTAGACAACAGAAATACATTGGAATAATGAGTGTTCTCTAATTAAAAAGGAAAATCCCAAGGCAATTCTGGTTGAGTAGTTCTTTCTACTCGCTGCCATTAAGTCGATTCCAACCCAGTGACTCTTAGTTCTTCCCTTAGGACAGGGCAGAACTCCCCTATGGATTTCTGCAGCTATAAATCTGTATGAAGTAGAATGCCTTGTGTTTCTCACACCAAACGGCTAATGGTTTCAAAGGATGGAGTGGAACTCATAATCACTGCTCCAGCAGGGCTCCTAGGGTATGCATAGTAGTATTGCCATGCATTCATGAGGAAACTGACACCATCTTTACCAGGGGGGGAAGTCAGTATATCAAGCCAGCTCTATTGTGTCTAAAGCCAAATGTATATACCCTTTGCTTAAAATTTTCTTCCCAAATTTGCCTGACAGATGGATACCCTCTCACATTTAAAGACTCAGGATTTGTCGTGAGGTTCTTTGAGCTTCCATAACTGTTAATTCACCATCATTACAATCTCCTAACAGTACTGGGTGCTTTGTTTATTTATATACTGATCAATGACATCCTCATTTTGTTGATTATGGACTTCTACTGGTCAAAATTTTAGACGCAGCCTTCTGTATACATACTCATATTTATTTCCATATTTAATATAATGCAACTATAAAATCACATACTTTTAATATGACTGTTAGGATCATTGTCAGGCAGTGATCCCTGGGGGACATTGACTGTGTTTTCACAGCAAATTACATGTAGCCACAGTTATGGGAGATGCTGACAACAATCTTGAGCATGTATGCTAACTCATGACTTAACTGTGTTAAAGCCAAGTGGCTGCTTTATGTTATTCTAGAAAATGCAATCCTCAGATGAACTCTTTTTCCAGTGGAATCTGCAGTTCGCAGGTGTTCTTAGGTGCCTCTAAGTCAGCTCTGGCTCTTAGCTGCCCTATGTACAACAGAATTAAACCTCATCGTGTCCTGTGCCACCCTCACAATTGTTCAAATATTTGAGCCCATTGTGTCAATACTCCTCATTGGGGGTCATCCTCTTTTTCACTGCCTCTCCACTTACTCAAGCATGATGCTCATTTGCAGGTATTGGTCTCTCCCGAAAACAGGTCCAATGTAGATGAGACAGTCTTGCCATCCTTGCCCCTAAGGAGCATTCTGACTGTTCTTCTTCCAAGACATATTGATTTGCCTTTTTGGCAGTCCATGGTACTTTAAATATTTGTTGCTAGCACCTTAATTCCAATGTACTGATTATTCTTTGGCCTTCCTTATTCAACATACAAACATATGAGGTACTTAAAAATACCATGACATAGGTCATTTGAACCTTAGTCCTCCAAGTCACATTCTTGCTTTTCTTTTCTAGTTTTTAGTTTTTTTTTTTTTTTAAGGCATCACTGCCCTGGTGGTGGGACTAGGAGGCCCAGCCTTTGCTCCTGTGAGCGGGAATTGAACCTCCGTCCCAGTGGGCCACAGTCCCGCGCACAACCACTACGCCACCGGGGCTCAGCCATTCTTGCTTTTCAACACTTTAAAGGGGTCTTGTATAACTTACCAAATGCAGTGTGTTGTTTAATCTCTAGATTGCTGGTTTTAGGAGCATTGATTGTGGATCCAAAGACAAAATCTTTGACAATGTCAATCTTTGTCCATCTGTGACGATATTATCAGTTCAGTTATGAGAATTTTTGTGTTCTTTATATTGAGTTGCAATCCATACTGGAGATGGTAACCCTTGATCTTCATCAGCAATTGCTTCAAATCCTCCCTTTCAGCAGACTAGCTTGTGTCATCTGCATATTGCAGGTTGTTAATAAAGTTTATCCAATCCTGATGTTCCATTCTTTTTCATATAATCCAACTTTTCTGGTTATTTCCTCAGCATTTAGATTGAATACCTATACTAAGAGGATCCAACCTGACCCACACCTTTCTGGATTTTAATTCAGTGTTCCCTTGTTCTATTCCCACAACCGTCTCTTAATCCATGTACAGGTTATACATGAGCATAATATAGTAGTTTGGAATTCTCATTCTTCTCAAGATATCTATAGTTTGTGATGATCCACAGTTGAATGTCTTTGTATAGTCAATAAAGCACAAATAAATATCTTTCTGGTATTCTTTGCATTCAG
>PVJH01040188.1:0-15866 GCA_004026705.1 Nesogale talazaci
AAAAAAAAAAAAAAAAAGAAAACAAAAATCCAAACCAGAACAAAAACAAACCCGATCGAATCTGACCCAGAGCTGTTAGGGAAGCAGAGAGCCTCGTCTTTTTCACTCCTCCACCAGGGTTCCTTGCAAGACCAGTTGGGGGAAAATCAGAACGCCTCGAATCTATAGAGGTCTTTAAACGTAGCTTTTTTTTTTTTTTTAATGTGAAAAAGTTGCCCCAACTCAAACTAGCCCATTGATTTACTTAGGTAGAATTTAAATTCTCAGAGCACAGGTAACTAGAACTTGTCTTCTTAGAACTCGGGGTGGCCTATTTTTCACTGAATAGAAAAGCCGCAGTCAGAAAGCTGGTATGACTTTCTTTTTTTTACTTTTTGGCCACCAAAGGGATCCACACATGGGATGATTGGGAGCTCACTATAGAACCCAAGAAGGCCTGGCCCCTTTCCTCCAGCCTCCTCTTAGACCCTGCCACACTGGTTTGTTTCCCCCAGGCACTGGGGCGCCCTGCTGCAGGGACCACTCCCTTACTCCCCCTGTGCTTGCTTCTGCTCTTCCTATGGTCACTTCTCACGTGACTTTGGGATCTCAGCCATCTTCTCCTTTATTAGAGTGAGAATGTGTCTAATGAATAATAAGAGTGTTTGCAACCGTCATAAATAACTCCCGGAAAGCCTTTTTGCTGCTCAAAAGACCTCATCTGTATTTGCTGCCCTTTAAATCCCCCACTCTCACTTGCCATTCCCTTTCCTTCCTGGCAGAAGTGACAAAAGTTATCCTGTAAATAAGATAATCTGCTTGCCCTATTGAGTAAACTAGTGCCATATCCTCGAGCTAGAATACAGCCTGAAATTTTGGTGGTAGCCCTTTTACTTGCACCTAGAGAAGAGGGAAAGAGGAATTCACCTTGCAAGGGTTAAGACTAGCCCTGTTTGTTCTCTTCATTCACGATGAGAAATGAGGAGAGAATGAAATGAAAATGTCTCCCCGTGAAGCCCATGTATTTGTTCAGGGGGGAATGTGTAACGCTACAAGAATGCTTTCGTACAAGTCTATTTAACGTGATTGTAATATGAAATGATATGTTACAAATGTTAAATCCCAACGGAGGGTGGGGTAAAAAGAATGCTTTCATTGTAATACAGTTTAAGTATTTTTTTCATTTTGGTATTTCATTTTGACGTGTGCCTTTTGGTTCCTATTTTGTCCATTTTAATGTCTTATGTCATCAGAATACATGTGTTACAGGAGTTGCTTCAGAAGTTTCAAACTTAATTATTTGTCAGCCTGGGGCAACAGGCAGTCATTCACTTAGCCCAAACTCTGTCTCCTGATGGGTTATATTTTAGGTAATTTGTTCTTTTAAACTTAAGTAGAATTGCAGAGTTCAAAGAGTGATACAAGTTAATCAAAAAAGAAGCTATTAAAAAAAACCAAACGACTTAGGGCTGAGCCCCAGTAGTGTAAGTGGTTGAGTGTAGGACTGCGGCCCACGGGCTTGGTGGTTCAAATACAGTGGCAGCTCTCAGGACAGCACTTGGTAGCGCCCACGACCACCAGAGGCAGTGATGCCTGCCCCCCCCCCCCCCCCCAAAAAAAAGAAGCTATTATGACAAAGGACTTGCAAACCCTATCCAATTGTATTTAAAATGTTAATACATTTATGTATTTCATCATTTTTGGCCTATAAATATACCAGATTCTCAATGACCCTCACAGAAAAAGGAATTGTGCTTCAGTACTTAAAAAATCAGACACCTTATACCTAAGTGATTCTTACATTAGAGTACTAAGAATTGTTTGCCCCTCAAGTTCTATTTTAATCCATTGTGACATGTGGGACATATATCACCCATCAATATGTTTTTTTTAGCCTGGGTAGTGCATACTTCCCCGCTACATGGATAGCTGCATGGACACGAAGACACAGTCTCACCCCATCACTCCTACCACCAGAAAATTGGTAGAAAAATACTTTAAAAGGTAATGGGATGTTCCTACAAACTTTTTGAAACCTCCAGGTAATGTGTCCTATATAATTGTGCCAAAATCCATATTCCCCCCAGACTGCTTCTTTCCGTTACTGAAAATACATGCCATCAACAGAGAATTCAAAGCAGGAAATATTTGGGTCATAATTTGTGAACATCAGCAGCTTTGTGGGCCTGCTGTGAAGCTGAACCCCACAGGGGAGGGAGCGGAGTCATCCACAGGGGGGAGTGAGAGAGGAGAGAGGAAACTCTTAACCCTTGATTTGTACTTCCGCTCACCATTCAGATAGTACCTTTATTCAGAGGTCAAAGTCTTGTCTAAAATGTGAGCCTGACCTAGGTGGTAGTCCCTTGGTGGTAGACATGACTACATGCCTGACTGCTAGCCAAAGGACTGGTGGTTCAGACCCACCCAGCGGTTCCTGGTGATCTGCTTCCCAAAGGTTTCAGCATCCCAGTGTGTAAACCAAGATATCTTTCAAAGGGTTCGGGCTCTGAAAACCCTGTGGATGGAGTACAGTTCTACTTGCCATGAGTGGAAATCTACTTGAAAGTAGTGGGCAGGGTTTTTTTAAACTATCATCCACTTTTCTAGACCTGAAGTAAAGACTCAGCTGAGAATTCCATGTAAGCAAGTCAGAGTGCCTGGCCTCCTAGATTTTTGCTGTTTATCAGTTTATCCTACCCTCAACGGTGTTCTGTGTGCTTCTGTGAGTTTGCTTTGCTTTTGAAGAAGTTTAAGTGATGGACTAGTATTTTAATATCAAAGTACCTGCAAGTAAGCCAATGCAGTGATTTAAATGTGTGCAATAATCGCTCTGTAACAAGCTCCACATCATATGTAGGGTACCAGTGTAATATCCTGCATTGTACTGTGATTTTGGCCATCCTTTGGACTAGCAATTTGTTTTAGAATTTACCAGTTATTTTAATTTATTGTGATGAATAACCTTTAAGTGCCACGAAACAACCTGAGAAGCAATTAAGCACATGTACATTGATCTTTTTCATTTTTTAAATTTGAAAATTGATAGGTGCTATATTGAAATGCTAGGTCTTTACCTGGGAAAGATCCATAAATAATCAGTAAATGGTAACTTTAAATATTTATGGGAATAGGTATTTGCCTAAGAAACAATACTGTTTTATTTGAATATCTAGCATGGGTGGGTTTTAATAACTAGTTCATTAACTCATGGATTTATGTAATTTTGAGGGAGCTGATTTTTCCATGGATAGTGCCACTCTGTAGCAGAGCATGGCTCCACATGACTTTCTGAGCTGTCCTCTTGGTGATCTCAGCTCCTTCTCCTGCTGATTGCCTCAGTGGGTTGTGCCATCAGCCTTTCAGTTAGCAGCCGTTTAAAACTCTGTCTTAGAAAAAGCATTCCTGTAACATTACAAGTTCCCCCTGAAAAAAATAAGTGAACTTCATGGGGGAGACATTAATTTTTATTCTTTCTCCCTTTCTCATCATGATTAAGATAACAAACAGGACTAGCCAACTCTTTCAAGGCAAATTCTTTCTCTTGTCTCATTAGTGCTTGTTTTATAGGTAGAGCTTTTTAATAGCATATACATAAAAAGTTACTCTTAAGAACAGACTTTGTGGTTGTATACTGTTAGAGACTGTTGATGAACAGTTGGCATCAGATATAGTGACTCAATTTTAAAGAATATCAATGTTCCCGAGAGATTAGTGAGTCTGAAATGGAGACCGGCCACCCAGGGTGGTCATAATCTGGGACTGTGGCAAAGGTGGTCTTTTATTTATTTATTTTTATTATTATTTTTTTGGTGGGGGGGCATCACTGCTCTCTGGTGGTGGGAGTAGGAGGCCCAGCCCCACTGCTGGAATTGAATCTCCATCCCAGTGGGCCGCAGTCCCGCGCACAACCACTACGCCACCAGGGCTCAGCCCCAAAGTGGTCTTTTAGATGCCAAGATTTCTCAGCTGTGTGGCCTCTACTACATTTAATGTTTGACCTAGCAAAAAGGGGAGGACACAAAATGCTGGGTGTAACTTTAAGAACCTAACCATACAGGAAAAGCCTACAGTCATAAGATGAACTTCATCAACAGCGTTTTGTGGTAAGAACAAAAGTTGAAGACAGTCCTGGGTTCTTGTCTGTCTGGCTAACTTGGGGCTTGCCTGTCAATGCTTAGTGCCATCATCTGTAGGAATGAGGGTGGCAGGCCTATACTTTCTGGGGACTCTCCCAGCTCTAAAAGCTTGCTAATTCCCCTAATTATATTTGGATAATATTTCTTGTGATTAAAAGGAGCTGTATTAGGCATATACTTTTTAGGTACTTAGCTTAGTTTCCCATCAGCAATATTTAATATGGTGAGTCTTTACCAGAAAAACAATTAAGCTTTCTAATGGGTTATTTCACTATTAACTCCTTGCCCAATGCAGTGGTCTTTTCTGTGTTCCTAGCTTTGACCACTTAGCTATTTCTGGCAGTAAGCACCTGTTTCATTTAGAAGTCCCTACTCGCTTACATAATTAATCATCAGTGATCATGCTCAAACTGCTTAAATATTTTTCTCATCCCTCCCCATCCAGTTAAGCCAGTTGTCTTATTATCTTTTGGGCTCACCATGCAAATTCCTGCCTTCGTGAATCTGTTCTTTATTGATCTCTTACTCAGAATGTTTTATCTTCATTCAGAACCTATACATCCTTGTCTGTTTGAATCCTGCTTTTCTGCTCATTCATTTCCAACTACTCATAACCCAGGTGAATCTGACCACTGGCTTAAATTGTCTGTCCTTATACATATGCAGCATAGAAAGTGTTTCATAGTGGGGTTTTGGGTACAGTGATTTTGTCACCCCATCATTGCGTCTTCCTGTACATATTACAGTCTGTACATTATTTTGTGCTTGAGATTATTTAATACAAGGGAGACTGTAAAGGGAGGTTAGTAGCATCAGAGCAGAATATCATGCTGATGATAGCTTGTGGGGCTACACTTGACCTTTGACTGGGCATTTTATTGGTCGTTAACTGCCACTGGCACTTGCTGACTGACTACATTTGTGGCAGAATGCATGCTGTTTGTTGTCACTGGACTGAGAAGTAGTTTGCTAGGCCTTTGCTAGTATCTTCATCTGGAACCATCGGTGAAACCTGGGCAGCAGTTAGCACCCTGCAGCCCTCCACTGCGGCTGCCCTTGGGATTGAACGGCTGCCCTTGGGATTGATCCTGTGTGGAAGGTGGGGATTCTACCAATGAACCACCAAGTGCCTCCGTCACTGGTGAATGTCGCTGTTGTGGGCTGGCCAGCGGATTTTCAGTTCAAAGGGAAGCAGTTCAACAGGGAATTCACTGGAGGCTTAATCCATGTGAGGACCCTGCCATCCAGCGCCTTCTGCAATCCAGGTGTTCACAGTTTAAAACCTATGACTTTCTGGGGATAGAAAGCCCGATTCTCCCTCCGAGCAGCTGGTGGTTTCAAACTACTGACCTCAGAGTTAGCAGCCCGCCTCATAACCACTGTACTTCCAGGTCTCTGGTAATACTTCTCTGAGACTCACAGCCAATAGAGATTACTGCTGCGAGATAAGAGTGGAGCAGGGTCTGTAAGTTGAGACTGATCGTGCTTGGAAGAGTTGGACTTTCCCTTTCCCATAGAGGAAAGACAAGCAGTCCTTTCTGTACCATGGATAAGATTATTGTCACATAGCTGTCACAAATAAGTGTTCATGCTAATCTAACTATTGTAAGAAAGAATGGTTCATTATCAGTATTCTCAAATTCCACCTAGAGTCTTAGGCTGATAGCTTTTCATTGATTGACTTAATCACCTGAACTATATCTTGCAAATCTCAGAGAAACTCAGAGCTTGAACAAGACTAAACATAAAGGCAAGAATAAAGCAAGTAAAATATGAGACACTTGGTATTTTGTTTTGTTCTTGTCCTGTGAAAACTCATCCTGACATTATAATTATGGGAGTAAGAAAGTACCTTTACACCCTGACTTTCCTGGTTTGCCTTGGTGTGTCACTGTGTATGATTGGGGAACGCCTATCCAGCATTCGTGAAGGATGATGTCTGGGCTAGATTAGGCCTCCTAAATGTCCAGAAAAGTATCCTGGTAAGTTCTGTTTCTATCCTAAAGAGTCTTTTCAGGTATGGGTATATCTGATTTTTATACTGCCAGTAGGAGGGGTTGGGAAGAATCCAATGGAGGCAAAAATCAATTTAAACTTAACCTCTTTAAAATATATATTTTTTTATTTTAAAATAATTATGCCTTCGGGCTGAGCCCCGGTGGCGTAGTGGTTGTGCGCGGGACTGTGGCCCACTGGGACGGAGGTTCAATTCCAGCAGTGGGGCTGGACCACCTACTCCCACCACTGGAGAGCAGTGATGTCCAAAAATAAATAAATAAATAAATAAATAAATAAATAAATAAATAAGCAAGCCTTAACAGGAATTTGCCCTAAAATGCACAGGGAATGTGTGTGCAATGATATATATATATTTTTTAACCTTTTTTTTTTTTTTGTGGGCATCACTGCCTCTGGTGGTCGTGGGCGCTACCCAGCCGTCGCTGGATTTGAACCGCCAAGCCCGCGGGCTGCAGTTCCGCACTCAACCTCTTATGCCACTGGGGCTCAGCCCGTGCAATGATATTTCATCACACATGTAGCTTAGTGTATGTCAGGAAATGGCGCCACAATCATATGCTCCCTCCTGGACCTGTCCTTTAGACCAGTCGTCATTTCAAGAATGTTATATACTTTAGAAGCCCGGACCTGGGCGCTAAACCATTCCAGAAGGAGGGTGGAGATGCGATGCAGTCAAGTTCCGAATCAATGTTTCCCTTAAGAAACAACTGAAAATGGATTAATCTGTTTTCGGCCTCGAAGTTTTTGCCCTAACCTTGCCCTTTTACACTAAACATTACCCAGAAATTTCAAAGTCATGAAGTCCAGAATTAAATAATGTAATTTAAACAAGACACACAACATTCAAAAAGTTTTTAACTACAGTATGACCCCTACCTTGAGGTTGACGAGGATCTGGAGCTGTGGACACGGATGTGGAGAGGAGGGATGGCAAGTCATTGTTTGCAAGGGGTAATCTCCGTCCATAAAAATCAACTGGTTTCGAGGACTTTTTTCTTCTTTACCTTTTTTCACTAGAATCTGGCTGGCATTTTCTAAAACAAAAACAAAGACCAAACTGTCTAATGTGGTCTTTTAGCATTTTTTAAAATTATTTTCTAAAAGGGTTTAACTAAATTATCATCAACAATTGTGATAACATGATAACTATTTCCTTATCATGGTGATTCTTTTAAAAAAACTCTTAGGGCCCCCTTTTTTTTTTTTAATTTTTAGGCATCACTGCCCTCTGGTGGTGGGAGTAGGAGGCCCAGCCTTTGCTCCTGTGAGCTGGAATTGAACCTCCAACCCAGTGGGCCACAGTCCCGCGCACAACCACTACGCCATGTTTTTTTTTATCAGTACAAAAAGCCACAAAAATAAGGAAATTGTAGCAAAACACGTGGAGCACAGCTGCAAAAGGTTTATGCAGCTCATCCTAACGCCAACTAGCAACCAAAACACGAATCGCTTTTGTTTACAAAAATCACCTGCGTTGGGTCGGATTCCAATGTTTTGTTTGACCTCCAAAGCAAAATTTTCTCGACATTTCGCGTTGACATCCGATTATGTGGAGTAGCAGGTTTTTGCTGTAAATGGACCCATACAGTACACCAGGGGCCTTCAAAAAGGTCATGGAAAGGGGGATTGAAAGATAATGGACTTTTCCAACCACCTTTCAGAAGCCCGGTGTATAACCTCTGAGACTGGCATTTCCCTTTTGGCTTTGACTAGGATCCATTTTCATTTTGATGGTTTTCCCAGCCAGAAGAAAACTGCCACCGCTTCCACAAAATCCACAAACTGCCCAGGTGCCTCTTTCTTCCCCCTTCCCTCTCAGTCCTAGAGCAGTTAGCCCCAAGCTAAACTCATCACTCATCAGCCACTTCCTCTGACTTTTAACTCTCCTTTCTCTGTTTGTTTTAAGCATTTTAGTGTGCTCAACTCTCCCCATCTCACTGTTCTCGGGCTCCATAAACCACTCCTTCCTCTTGCTTCCTGCTGGACGGACTGCAGGGACATGCCCCGCTGATGCCACCAAGCCTCTCCTTGGAGCGCACTCTAGCACAGGAGCTTCGTGTTCTTACCTTACCTTCTTAGCACCGTCCATGACTTTCTCTTGAGAGAAATGTGTTTCCCCTGGTTCACGAACCCTGACTCACCGCTCCTTATCGTTGGCTTTTGCTGGCAGACCTCTTTGCCTCTCAGGATCTTGGGACTCCTCAGGGTCCTAGCAAGGCCTCCTTTCCTCCCTATGGGTGATCACGTTCCTCTGGCAGCTGCGTCTTCTCTCCACCTTGACCCTCTCCACGGAGCTCCAGAAGCCTCCGCTCGACTCTCCACTTCACTCTCTCCTGCCCGCATTGCTTCTGCAACTTTCCCACTCGCCCTCAACCTCTTGTCGCAACATGAACTAAATACTGCCCCAAACACCTTGGATCCATTAAGGGTTTGATTTGGAAGCACTGATTTTGAATTAATTTTTTTATCATTGTGCCTTCCGAAGCCTTTTACTGTTGCCAGCCTTTTTTGAGATTCATATTCAGTCAGTTTAAGAAACGCTACCATATGGAACATATTTAAAGCTGAATTTATTCTCATCTCAGTACTCTTCAGAAAGAGAAAGAGAAAGAGTAATTTTTTGCAGTGAAGCAAATTACAGGACTAACAGCAGCGGGAGGATGAGCAAAACACACACCTGCTTTGAATGAACAAACCAACCTCACTATTTACTATGCAAAGCTCACTGCCTCCAGGCCTACCATCTCTTCATATTGTAACCAATGCGAAGCACTAAAAGCATAAACCCGATTGTATCACCCTTTGACTTACAGACCTCGAAAATCCATGCTGCTTGAAAACTACTTAGCAGGGCACCTAGGTCTGGCCTCTGCTTCACCTCCCTCGTTTTATTGAGCCATTTGTTGTTGTTGAGTAATTTTTTCCTGTCCTCTCTCACCCTCAGGTCCAGCCCTGTTCCCTTGCTTTTCGTTCACTTGATGATGCCACATTCACTCATCCAGGGACAGAACTTTTGCCCTGTCGTTCGCATCTGCTTTTCTCCTGCCTTGGTTTGCCTGTTTATAGAATGGGTATAAACAGAGTGACACAGGATATTCACATGTCTCCGTGAGGGTTTTCCTTTTACATTCTATTTATGACCTCCACTCATGTTGCTGGGTGTCCTTGAAATGCGTATAGTATTAGATAACCCCAAACCAAATTCATCAAGTTGATGCCAGCTCATAGTGAGTGTAGCAGTGGCCCTGTGAGTTTCTGAGCTTTCTCCCTCGGAGCGGTTGTTTTCCAACTGGCGGCCTTGCAGGGAGCAGCCCAGCCCGTACGCCCTGCCGCCAGCAGGCCCCTCTCCGTGACAGAGAGACACCGCACCCTGTCTTCCGGTTCTTGAACACAGAGTAGCTCCAAGTGAATGGGAAAATGACGAAGACAAAAAGCTGAACAGACGTTTCAAAGGCAAAGTATTATAATAAAATATGCAAAGACCTGGATTAGAAGAGCCAAAGGAGGGCACATAAGTGGCATTTCTCAAGAGCTGAAAGAATTGATAAAAAATTCAGGATATTTACATGTGTCTCAATGACTATGCATGGGCATGGAGCTACGTGGATCATCACAAATTATGGCAAGCATAAAGAATAGGAATTTCAGAACACTTAATTGTTCTCATACAGAGCTTTCAGTAGACAAAGAGGCAGTCTTTGAACACAGTGGGCTCGTTTGTCGTTTAAAGTTAGAAAGGTATGTGTTGGGTTTACCCTTTCCCTGCCCTTGTTCAGTCTGTCTGCTAAGGAAATGCCCCCAAAGGTGGACCGTGTGCAAAAGAAAGCAGCATCAGGATCGGAGGAAAGCTCAGGAACAACCTGCTTCTAGAAGGCAGAGAACAGACGCTTGCGTGTGGGAAATGAAGAGGACTTGAAGCACTTGCTGATGAAGATCGATGAATACAGTATGGGTTATAGACCTCAATCAGTGTAAGGAAAACAAAAATCCTCACAAGCGGACTCGTAGACAACATCACTGGAGAAAATATTGATGCTGCCATGGCTTCTGTATTTATTTTGAGTCCACATAAGCAGCAGTCAGGAAACTTAACAGCAAATTGCACGAGGTAAATCTGCAAAAGTGTTGAAAAACAAAGATGACACTTCAAGGAATAGAGTGGGCCTGGCCCAAGCCAACGGATGTTCAGTCGCCTCACATGCAAAGGGGCCTTGAAAAGCGCAAAAGGAGGACTGCAGAATAATTGATGCCTTTGCATTATGACGAAGACTGGGGAATGTGCCTGACCAGCCAGAAGAATGAACTTACTGTCTTGGAAGAAGAACAGCCAGATGCTCTTTGGAAGTGAGCATGATGACACTTCACCTCTTGTACTTTGTGCACGGGATCAGCAGAACCAGGCCTGGAGAAGGACGCCCTGGTAAAGTAGAGAGTCGGTGAGAAAGAGGAAGACTGTCCACAAGATGAATTGATGCAGTGACTGCAGCCCTGGGCTCAGCATCAGATGTCAAAGGGCGAGGTAATGTTTCAGGCTGTTGATCATCAGGTCAGAAGTTGCCCAACAGATCCTGACAAGAGCAACTGCTGATCGACCCTGAGCTGCTTTCCCTGTCGCCTGAGAAGAAGGCAGTGTTGTTACACTCAGTTTTGTGGACACTGCATACACTGCATACCTTTCTTATGGGTATATGCTCGAGAGGTGTCACTACCAAATATTCATGAGTTCTTTAAATTTGATACATAACACCTAATTGTTTGGCTAAATGGCTATGGCAAGGTATACTAACAACAATTTCTTCTTTCCTGTCCTTTCTAGCACTTCGTATTGTTAACACTTTAAATTAAAAAAAAAAATCCATCTGCCAAAACAGATCTAAGATTATGTTGTATCATTTAAGTGTGTACATGGCAGGGAGTGAAAAGTTAAAATAGTCATTGTTATTCCAAAAATAAATAAATAAATACATAAGTTAAAAAAATCATTTTACTGTGGGCTCTTACAGCTCTTATAACCATCCATCCACCCATGTGTCAGACACATTTGTACATATGCTGCCATCATTTTCAAAACATTTTCTTTCTATTTGAGCCCTTGGTATCAGCTCCTCGTTTTCCTTCTCTCCCCCTACCTTCCCATCCTCATGAATCCTGGATAAATTATAAATTACTATTATTTTCATATCTTACATCGGCTGCTGTCCCCCATCACCCACGTTTCTATTTGTCACCCTATTTGGGTGAGTGGGTGGCATTTTAAATTTTTTGGCATTTCAGTGTTATTGATGTTTCCTTTCTTGATGAGGTGAACGAGTGTTAATTTTGACCCATTTGGAAATTTTGTGAAATCTGACCAAGACGCTTGTGCGTTTTGTCTGTCTGGTCCCCTGTCTTTCTCCTGTTCACTTGCAGGAGTTATGCGTTGTGTGGCAGCTCTTGGCTGTGGCTCTCTCTCTCCTTTTTAAATTGGCATGTTGAATTCACCACCCCCCATCTCTCATGTTGTTGTACTGTTACAGCTTACATGTTAGAAGCTGTCATGTTAGAAGTGTCACTGGTACTTCAAATATGATAAACAGGTTCCCAGGAATACCCCTGGCTAAAAGGCGAGGAAGAAAGGCAATCTGCTTCCAAAAATTAGCCAATAAAAATCATATGGGTGACAACTTGCATGCTTTGGACACATTATGTGTGAGTAGGGATCGGTGGCTACCAGAGGACATAACTTGGTGAGGTCGGAGGCTAATGAGGGCAAAGGAGAGCCTTAGGGAGATGGATTGACCTTGACCTAGTAGCTGTGGAAATGACTTGAACTGCTGATGACTGTGAGGCTGCCGCGTGTACCATGTTGTATCATGTTGCCGGGAGTCAGTGTGGACCCCTTGGCAGTTCGCTGCCGCCGCCACCATAAAATTCATCAGCCAGAATTACCATTAGTTGGAAGGATGGGGGTGGGAATGGGGAGTTAATGCTTTAAAGTTTAGGGAAGCGGTAATACCGTATATACTCGAGTATAAGCCGACCAGAATATCAGCCGAGGAACCTAATTTTACCACAAAAACTGCATTAAAAATGTGCTGGAAAACTCAGCTTATACGTGAGAGGATACAGTAAATGATAATTGGACACTATTGTAAATGCAGGCCATCAGTTTAAAATGGCATATATTGACTCCATTGGCAGTCCTCACCAGACAGTGTGCTGTTATGTCATCGGTTTGTCTGTCCTCTTCCCAGACATTTTTGTTGGTGTGGTAGTTGCCATTGTGTGGACTCTTCCTGGCGGTCTGAGGTCTAAGAGCCAGCCCCTTGTCTGGGTTCGCCTTGGGACCCTGCTTTCTGTTGGCTTTGAGCCCATCGTTGAGGCGGGTAGGTCAGTCACTGACTGGCTGCCACACAGGATGGCCTTCTCTGGTCATAATTAATATTTCCTGAGAACCTGCTCGAAGGTTATGAGTCTAACCAGCCTTCCTTTCCCAAGCACGTCCTTTGTGTTTCTTGTAGCACACAGCTTGTCTTTGCTTACCTGTGTGACAGCCAGACTGTCAGTTCAGGGGAGGGGTGGGGATGGGGTGGAGGGAGGGCCATTCCATAATCCTGTTTGCTATGCTCTTCCTGTTATAAATATTGGAGTGAACAGATGGTGCTTTCTAAATGCTTTCGATTTCTTTGGCAAACACTTACAATATTTGGTTTCTTTTGTAGGCGCTGTCCCTGCTGGCCTTTGTCTGTGAAGAAGTCGTTTCACAATGTACCCTGTGTGGAGGACTTTACTTTTTTGAGTTTGTCAGCTGCTGTGCCTTCCTGCTCAGCCTCCTCATCCTGATGGTGTACTGTACTCCAATCTATGACAGGATCGAAGTTCAAAAAATACATCAGTCGGTGAGCGTTAAAGACATTACAGTGCCTATACTGAAAGCACAACCACTGGAGTAATCTCTCATAGTTTTATTGTTCTGGTTACTGATCGATACTTTAAAAACTCAGCCCCTCACCATTGCTCCAACTGTGTGCCTTTAGTAGCTCAGCTCACCTGCCATGTGGCTGCTTTAGGGCTGCTTTAGGGCTGGGAGAGCAGCACACATGGTGAACCACTTACAAGGGTTGGTGGTTTAGTCTAAATCACACCAGAGCTTTTTTTTTGGGGGGGGGTGTCAGGCATCACTGCCCTCTGGTGGGAGTAGGAGGCCCAGCCTTGATCCTAGAGAGCTGCTGCTGGATTTGAACTGCCAACCCGGTGGGCCGCAGTCCCGCACACAGCCACTATGCCACCGGGGCTTAGCCCCAGAGCTTTTTTTAAAACAAGGACTTTCTCATGTTTGATGGCTTTTTGTGCTTCACAGCCTCATCCATTAGTCTCACAGTTGTCCATTGCACACTTCTTACATGCTAGGCATTTACTGGACAGAGTGTAATGAACTAACGTGAGCTGTTTCTGAGAATTAGAAAATGCATGCAGTTCTATCTTGTTTTAATTTTATATGGAGCAAAAGAGGCATCAGTAAGTGAATTGAGATGACATTTGTTGATGTTACTGTGCAAAAAATATCCTTACAATACAGGTTACCTGGACGTTCTAGTTCAAAGCCTCTAGCCATGGGAGAATGATGAAAAGCCTGTCTGTTTTTTGGAATTGACTAGTTAGTGAGTTTGGATGTGAATTTTTTTAACTTACTAAAAGAGTTAGTTTCCAGATCCTGTAGGTAATTTGGATTTGTGAGATGACAAATGAGATAATTCTGAGTCAGAATTAAAGGAAAAAGAATTGAGTAATTTATTTCTGCAGCAGCATTTGAGTTGTCAGCACTTTGTGAAGCACATATTAAGGCTGACATATGAGGGAGAGCAAAAATTAAAAGTGGAATTGTAACTTATTAAGAACTAGAGAGAATGATGAGGGCAGCCAGTGTACAAATGTGCTTGACATACAATGGGTGGCTGGATGGATTGTGATAAGAGTTGTATGAGTCCCCAATAAAATGATTTTAAAAATAGCTAGAGATAACGGTAAAAAGTAGTAAGGCTATTTTAAATGAATGAGAAGCAAGCACTTGGTTATATACTGCACAACCAAGGTGCATTTTTTACTTTTGATAGTTCATACTGTAGGAATCCATTTACTTTGAAAAATATTCTATTAAGTTGAAAATGATAAGGAAAAAAACCCCAGAAAGTTGATACGAACAGTTCAAGATAACTGAATTTTGAGTAGATCCTGATCAAATACACAATTCTTAATATGGCCAATACATGACTATTCTGCCATTAGGGCTGAGAATCCCCACAGTTGATGCCTCTTGTATACCAGGCATCCTACGAACTGACTTGGAACCCCTGTGCCGTATGAAGGACTGCTCTCTTTCTCTTGGTGAAACATGGGCTTACTTATTGGTTAAGTAACTGAGTCAAACTAGCCCGAGATTTGAACCCAGGAAGGGTTTTACACTCCCTTCTTCTCTGTAACCTCAGCATAGGCTGATTAGAGTAAATGCCCCCAACACTCAAAATGCTGTCTTAGCAAATACCATTACTGCAGGAACCTGCGAATTAGCAAAATAACAGAGCCTATTTATTTCTGCAATTCATATTCATAAGAGAGTGCAGATAATACCTTAGGATGTTTTCAGTTGTAATCTGAAAATTCTTTCACTTTACAGATAAGGACTGAGTTTCAGTATCTGAACTGCTTGGTTTGTAATTTGTGTCTACAAAGCTACATTTAAATATGAAGCATTTCTTTTGCAAATAATTTTACATTCATCCAAAGTTTGTTTTAAACTGTAAAGTGATGTTTTTCTCTGTGCTGTATCTCAGCAGCAAGTGGGTGGAGAGCCATAAGAATGTGAGAAGCATTGCATTTCTGCTAAACTGCTGCCTCTGTAGTGTTGACGCACATTCTCCTCTTTCCTGCACACAGCAGTGTAATAGAATCTCATACAATGGTTTAAACTTAACAAAATATAAATCAGGTAGTACACCAAAGTTGAGATTTTGTAGTAAATATTAATTGAAAAAATATTACTTGGTCCTTTCACTCTGAAACTGTTGACATCATATTATTTTTTCAAGTCTTTTATCTCTATTCATAGATGATTTTGAAAACTTCAAAGTTGCTATCATAATGCATGCATTTTATTTTCCTTCTAACATTATAAAGATTTTATATTTGTTTTCTCGCATCATTTGAAAATCACTTAATTTTTGTATATTAGCCGAATTAAAATTTAAATATCTTTTACATAGCAGAGGTTTTCTGTTTCAGTGGTAATATTTTTGAGTGTTTCACAGTGGTGGGGTATAGAAAGAAATGATAATCTAGAAGAATCTTCTAGCTCATGCTATCAGGGATCAGATTCTAATAAGAATAGCAATATCCAACATTCATGGGGTGTAAAATGGTAACATGCTTAAATATCTCCTTTAGTGTATTTCGAATGTGGGTAAGTTTATTTGTATGTGACAGATTTTAAAAAATAAAGCAATAAAAGATAATTTTAAGAAAAGTTTCCTTTGAGAAACAGACAACTTCTTACATGTTTAATACATCTTAGTGAACAATTGACAGGCTGGGATTTCCGTGTCAGTTTTACTGATGCTGGGTGTAGTGGAGTTTATATTTCAGAAAACTCAAGGTTACCCGACAGGAAACCTTTTGGAGTCACTGTCCTTGTCCCCGCGTCTCCAGCAGAGTCAGCTTGGCCATGTCCAGCACCGTTGTCAAGTGGTTTGTGAGAGC
>PVJH01040189.1:0-15995 GCA_004026705.1 Nesogale talazaci
CCACCTCCACCTCCACCACCTCCACCTCCACTTCCACTATCACCACTGGCCCCTGCAAAGGGCAAACACTAAAGGCATGAAGGCTAAAGCCTCTTCTCTCCTCTCCGTGGAAAACTCTCCTCGGAGCCTCCTGGTACAAAAGTCTTTGTGATGGATTAAATGCATTTGGCAGATGGAAGATAGCCATCATGAAGCCTTCTGATTGCACCTGCTCCCCGTCCCCAGCCCCCTAAGGTTTGAAAGCAAAGAAGAACTGTCCCAGGAAGGCAGATAACAGGATTCAAGTGAGAAACGGAGTCTGCATTGTTCCGGAGATGCTCCTGATGGCCCAAAGGCAAGGCTTGCTTTTAATTGTCACTAAAGGGATTAGGCCGGCTCCTGCTAGACGTAAAGCGTTATGACTAGCAAAGCCTAATTAAAGTGCGTTCCAAAGGGGAAGATGGTGGGCTCAGGTAGGCCTTAGAGGCCCTACCTCCGGAAAGCATCCTTGTGGCACATAGCTGCAGCCTCCTTATCAGACGGCAAGGAGACCAAGCTGGGGCCCCTGGGACTGGGAGTAATTAAAATATCTTTAATTGGAAGATTCCACAGTGCCTCCTGCGAGCCATGGAACAAGAGGACTCACCATCTTCTTCCCCATCCCCCAGCTCTCCTGTTCCATGGCCACTGGCAACAGAGGAACACTCTCTGCTTGTCAGAATGGAGCCTGGCTAGGTCTGACCAGAAGAGGCAGGAGGCTTAACCCAAGAGCTTCTCCTCCAACTTGAATCTTGAATAACCAACAGTGAGACAAGGAGGGAGAGGCCGGAACACGTGTGCCAAACCTGAGGCATGCAGGCAAGAGATTCGAGGTTGGATGCACCTGGGGATGGTTTTCGTTGACCTCACTGGCATCGAATCCCTGCTCACTGGGAGTGGCCCCTGTGGGACAGGAGATAACCGCCCCTGTGGGTGTCTGAGACTGTGACTCCCTGATGTTGGGTGCCAGTGGGCTGGTTCTGACTCACAGCCACGCGGAGCACAACAGAGGGAAACACTGCCCGGTCCTATGGCACCATGGCAGCTATGCTCGAGTCCATTTTTGTAGGCCGTGTGTCCATCTATCTCCCTGAGGGTGTCAAAAGCCTTGCCTCTCTCCCAGGGAGCCCCTGTTGTTTTTGACCTGGTGCCGGCGTGGTCATGCGGTGGTCTGCTATCCTCCAAGTCAGAAGTTTGAAACCACCCGCTGCTGTTTGGGAGAAAGATAGGACTTTCTTTCATTTTATTTTTAAGACACTTTCTGTTGGCACGTCTTCTGCATGTCAGAGAGTCCAATTATTCAGTCATTTCAGGGAAAGGTGCACAATTATCACCACATTCAATTCTAGAACATGTTCTTCTTCCTTGAGCTCATTTTGTGGTTATTATCCCCCCATCGTGGCAAACATATGCCCAACAAGACATGCTCCAACTCCATGGCTTCTGCATGCATCATTCAGTACCATTGATTCTACTCTTTGTGTTGTACCATTATTGATATCCGTTTCCTAATTATTCCACCACCATGCCGCTGGGGTGTTCTACACTGGTCGGAAGTGACAGTCTCAGAAACCCACAAGGACAGTTCTATTCTGTCTTATAGGCTTGCTATGGGTTAGCATCGACTTGATGGCAGTGAGCTTAGTTTGAAGCCCAATGTGTAACCATGATGTCACCAGGGATCTAGTCTCCTATGGCTGCCGTAACAAGTGACTGCAAGTTAAGTGGCCCCACACAACACAGTTATGCTCACTGGCTGTTCTGATAGGGGTAGGTGGAAGGGGACACCCATCATAGGTGGGCAAGATGGCTTGCTTTCTAGAAGCTCCAGAAAAGAATCCTGTTCCTCATCTTTCCCAGCTTCCCCAGGCCACTCACATTCCTTGGCTCTTGGTCCTTCCCTCCTTCAAAGCCAGCACGATGTCATTTTCCTTTCACTCTGCCCTCTGCTCATGCATCGGTCTCCTCTCAGCCTCTGAGACTCCTGCCTGCCTCTCATGTGGATGCTGGTGTTGACCTTGAGCTGAGCCCTCTTCTGAGGTCCTTCATGGGGTAGAATCTGCAAGATCTTTTACCAGTCATGGTTCTCTAGAGAAAACAGGTATAGATGAGGTGGGTGCTCTAAGATTCCAAAGGGAAATTCCACAGTCTTCTCATTTCACATTTTCCCATGAGGTTAGTTAGTCTGTATGGAAGACTCTCATATACATACAAACTCAAAGACCAGACTACCATGCAGTTGTGTCAACCTCATGAGGACCCTACAGGACAGGGTAGAATGGCCTCCTTAGAGTTTCTGTGGCCTTAAATCTTAGTAGGTGCAGACAGACTCCCCTTTCTCCTATGTAGTGACTAGTGCGTTCAAACCATTGACTTTGTGGTTAGCAGCTCAATCCAGAATCCACTACATCACCGGGGATCCTTATCTTTGCACCCAGGGGTGGGGGGGTGGGCTTAAAAAAGTAGGGTTTCAGATCATATTATTTCAAACAAAAATGTGTTTAAATGCATTCTCTCAGCCACCCACTTGTGTTGGTCTTCTTAAGAAATCTTTTTTTTTTGGAAGTTCTATCCAAATGGTTTCCATAGGGATCTGCTGGGCCAGCTGACCTGAAGACAGAAGCATCAGCCCGGAAGGTTCTGACAGCTGTGTGGGTAGATTCCACAGGGGATCAAATCTTTAGAGGACTTCAATACTGTAGAGCATTGAAAAATAAGAACCTTACTTTTTGAGGACTAAGACGCGACGGTCCCAAGCCATGGTATTTTCTCTTGCCTCCTAGGTATAGGGAAGTTGGATATTGAATAAAAAGACCAGAGAAGGACGCATGCATGTGAATCGTAGTGGGGGAGAAGACTATTCAAAGTCCCATGGATTGCCAAGAGGACATACATGCATGTCTTAGAAGAAGTACTATCTGAATGGTCTTTAGGGGCAAGGATGGTGAGATAGCCTCTCATGCACTTTGGACATGATAACCAGGAAAGACCAATCCCTAGAGAAGGACATGGTGCTTGTTAAACTTTAAGGGCAAGAAAAAATAATGAAGGCCCATGACAGGATGGATATATTGGGTGGCTAGATTCAGGTCAAAAAGTGTGTGTGTGTGTGTGTGTGTGTCTCCCCTAATGCCTGCATGGGGCTACATCAGAGGGGTTGCAGGGAAATCAGGCAGCCATTAGGCACCTATGGGAAAATCCAGAACGGAGCGTGTGCAAACTAAGCCCTGCTGGGTGCAGGTGAAACCAAATCTAGCCTCAACGTAGGTCCATGACCTCATGCAGGGTGCTTAAATTCAGTCAATAAGATCAATCAATGCTTTCAACCATGGCCCCCTTGGCCGGAGCAAGTGGGGGAATAAGAACCAGGCTGTGCAGCCCTGCTTCTTTTACTCTGGCCTTGCTCGGGCGCATGCTGCCGGCAGGGGGGGCTCTCCCATATGCACAGCGCACAAGCACCTGCAGGCTTCCTGGGATCCCCCAGGCCTGCGTGTGTGGGCGTCAAGCTCCCTGTTCCTGTATTCTTACAGGTTTTTGTTTGCTTGTTTTTGCACCCAGTTGTGAACCCCAGCGTGGCTTTTTGAGAGGCCTGGCATGCTTTCCAGAAAGAGTGTGCACCATTTTGAGACTGTAATACCTGAAACTCTCCCTTTTCTTCAAAAAAATTCACCTGGGTTACAAAAGTGCTTCTGCTATGTGATTTTTTTTTTCCAGTAAGACGAAGCAGCAGAAACCCAATCCAGGAGCCTAACAGGAAGACAGCATCTGCAACAGGATGGGGCAGCAGGGTTTCATCCTGCTGGGAGTTTCATCCTGCTGTTCCCGGAGCTGCTAGGAGCCAGAACTGATCTGACCACACATGACAACAACATCAAGAAAGATACAACTGGATCTGTAACTCCCCGGTGTTGTGACTCGACAGAGGCCTTTAGGGAAGAGTTGCACCAATCAGACTCACTTCCTTCCACTCAATTCTGACTCACAGCCGCCCTACAGGACAAAGTAGAATTCTCCTTTGCTTTCCAGGGACTGTAGATTTTACTGGGACAGAAAGCCTCCTCTTTCTCTCTCAGAGCAGCTGATAAGTTTGAACCGCTCACCCTGTGGTCAGCAGCCCCGTGTGTAATGCACTGACGCCCCTAGGGAAGGGTTAGAGAAATGGAAACCTCTCCTGTGGCAGTGTCTAGAACGAGAAGGAAGATATGTCAGGAAGTAGACGCTTCACAATTTCATACTTGGTTTTAACAAAATTTCTGTGGTTTTGTTGCCAGGCGTTTTACTTACCTTATGTTGTGGTGACAGGTTGGCTTGCTAAATACAAGGCCAGCAGTTTAAAACCATGTGTTACGGGAAGACAGAAAGACATGGATTTCTACTCTCCTGAAGAGTTATACATATACATACATAATACACAACAATACACACATATACATAAAGTGACCAGACAATCCGCTTTTTAACAAATTAACAACATCCTGCGGCATTTTAAAATTAAGATAAATATATTACAATACCAATTTTTGCATTCTATGAACATTTTTGCTGCTCCATGTAGACCAACTTTTTAATCAAGACACGCTCCCTCTCCTTCAATGGTGTCCCGCTTAATATCTGGTCACTTTAATACACACACAAATGTGGAGGAGCCCTGGTAGTGTTCAAAACCACCATTAACTCAGTGGAAAAGAGACTGCGCTTTCCACTCCTGTAAACAGATGCAGTCTCAGAAACCCACAGGGGGTCGTTATGGATCAGCACTGACTCCCTAGCAGTGAATTCGAGGCACGCCCAAACCAACCAACCAAACAAACAAGCCACATGGATAAACATTCCACTGGGAGAACTTTTATAGTATGCATTTTTTCCTGCTAGGCAAAGCATTCAGCAGCTTTCTCCAAGTTAGTGTACACAGTGGCGTCGCCTGGGAGGATTACCTCTGGTTACAGTTAACTTTTTCGTAAAAGCAGTTTCACTTGAACCTTTTTTTTTGGGGGGGGGGGGCGCGGTGATGGCTGATTTAAAAGAATGGCGTCCAGCTGCGAAATTCTGTTTCCTGATTGAGGAAAAATGACAAAGCAACTCTTGTGATGCTGAACACAGATCAAGTATGTCGGTGGTTTTCTTGTTTCAAAAAGGTGAAAGGTCGACTTGTTCTGGACAGCCGTCAACTTCCTGAATGGACCAAAATGTCAGCTCATAGTGCGTCTGGAGTTCATTCTACCAGGTCAGACTGTTAATCGAACCTTCTCTTGAGAGGTTCTGAAATGATGGTGCAACCGTGTGTGACCAAAAGGGACTCCTGTGTGGCAGACAGGGACTTTGTCACCCCAACAATGCACCTGCTTACCCAGCCTACCCAGTGTGCCAGTTTGGAGCTAAACACAGCATGCCTCTCTTGCCCCCTGCACTGACTTACCTGTCCTTGCTCTGCGTGACTCTTTATTTTGTTTCCATGTAGGAAGAGGGACAGGAGAGGACAGAGAGTTGATGATATAGAATAGATGAAGAAAAACAAACCAAAGCAAGCAAACAAGGGAGGTGCTGTCAGCCATCCAAAATTGTTCCAAGAATGGAGTTGCAGATTTGATAAAGGTATTAAGTAATGGAGAGGACTTTGAAGGTTACCAAGTTGTTTGTAAAGGAGGAGGAGGAGGAGGAGGAGGAGGAGGAGGAGGAGGAGGAGGAGGAGAAGAAGAAGAAGAAGAAGAAGAAGAAGAAGAAGAAGAAGAAGAAGAAGAAGAGGAAATACACAGCTTTGAAAAAAATTCCAGGTTTTCTATATATGCTTCAAAAAATTGAATTAAGTGGTGGATTAAGCCTGGGCACCTGTCTGAACGATCCAGACCAGAGACGCCTCCTCTGTGGCAGCCAGTGGCAGGGGACTGATGCTGTAAGAATTGCAGCTTGGAACCCTATAGGGTGGCTCTAAGTTCAAATGGGCTCTCAGGGCTACCTCCGGCTGCCTCTGCAGGAGCCCACAGTAACATGCATTCTCCTGTGAAGCAGAGGGTGGACTTGAACTGCAGACCTATCAGCATCTCAGTGCTCTCCCGTTGCACAACCAGGACCCCTTCTATGTATAGTTATATTGGAACCTGGTGGCACGGTGGTTAAGAGTTGGGCTGCTAACCACAAGGTCAGCAGTTCAAAAACCCCAGCCGCTCTGTAGGACAAAGATGAGGTGTTCTACTCCCGTAAACAGTTACTGTCCTGGAAACCCACAGAGACAGAGCCACTTTGAGTGGGAATCCACTTAAGGCAGTGAGTTTTGTCTTCTTTGGGACTTGGGTGGCATGAGGGTTCTGACTGGAATACTTGCCACAAGATCTCTCCTGGAGAGAGAGACCAGGCACTCTACTCCCATACAGCTTGAAAGTCACCTCCCCCTCCACCTGCCGCCCCCAGGCGCAGATCTGTCATGTCTCATAGCGTAGCCAAGAGTTGGAGATAGATTTGATGGTGGTGGGGTTTGGGGTGACGTGTATTTTGTGTGTTGAAGTGTATGTGAACCTCCAAACCTGACATTGCTGCTAGGCGAGGGTCAAGCTCAGTCGGTTCCAGATGCAAACATGCTTCTCATCAGGCCGTAGTGACACCTGAACTTTTCATGGTTACTCTGCAGGAGCAATTTCACTGCTTGTTCGGGTTTAATTGCTTCTGGTAATTGTGCATTTGGGCTGTAATTCGAAAAAGGTCAGGAGATGGAAACCACCGGTCTTTCTGCAAGACACAGACTGGACTTCCTACTTCCGTTAACAGTTCCTCTCTTGGAAACCCACAGGCGGGGGTGGGGTGGGTGGGGGGCGGTTCTACCCTGTCCTGTAAGGTCGCTCTAAATTGGCAGTGACCCCATGACAGTGAGTTTGGTTTGGGTTTAGCACAAAAGGAGTGAGGGTTGGGATGTTTTTTATTTCTTGCTTGTGTGAGGAGTTGTCTGTTGAAAGATATTTGTCAAGAATATTTATTCTTGGTGCATTTTGCCTAATAAACAGTGGCTTGACAGTATAAACTTGTGAGTCAGAGACAAAGCTGTACAGCATTAGAAAATAAGACCACAACTTTTACCTTTAAAATCTTTGCTTAACTAATTCAAGTCTTCTCTCACTTCTCTTACTGCTTCTTCGGTCCTTTCTGATCATTTTCTAACAATTCTAAAATTTTATGTAAAGCCACAAGAGTTTAGTTTCTGCTCTTTTAAAGAAAAATATTTTTTAAAAGGTACTTGATGCTGTGACTTGCATAAAAGAGGTTGTCATAGCAGGAGAAGTAACAGATTTTCTTTAAGTTAAAGTTTATGTCATTAATATTCACTTCATTTTACACTATTGCAATATTGTTCCTTGAAACTAACACGATCAAGGATGATGGTTTTCAATAAATTCACATCATAGAATTTTATTACTTTTTAAATGTTTAGAGATTTAATAATCTTAACTATTTGGTACTATATCGCAAGGTAATTATATGCCTTATGATCTCTAAACATCAGGTGAATCATTCACTTAATAATATCCCTATCTAAAATTTCTTTTAAATTAACTTGATTAGACTTTACACTAAATTTATAGTAAATTCCTAATGACAAATTCAAGTGGCAGACTATCAAATCTGCCACTTGAAGATATTATTATAAGTAAACACATACAGTTTTGTAAGCTATCTTCTATAGATATGCTTTACATGGCAAATTCACTGAAAACAGTTAACCAAAATATTTCAGAAAAACAGTCTAATACCTTATAGACAGAGACATGAATAGAGTAAATAAAAATTCCTTAAATCAAACTACCATATTACAGATAGCGACATCAGTAGAGTAGATAAAACATTCTAAAACTCATGTATGTAGAAGCTGATGCCACTTCAGATGAGTGTTTACTCAGGGTTACCTGAAACTGAAATTAACTACCTATGACAGAGAAGATGAAACGACTTATCATAAGGTTTCATTTTAAATGCTGTGCTGCTAATATTCAATATTCTATTATATCTGTGCAGAATTATTACCAGAGGGTCCACGGCTCTCCCTTATCTTACTTTTATGCTAAGGCTCATATTTTTCCATGAGAATTATTATAATACTTCTCAGTACTCTAAGGGATGTCTTGACAATTTAAAAAAAAAAACCTTTAAAGACCAGAGACCAGGACCTCAACGTCTGCTCAATATTAACCCTGGAAATTATGTTTACTGGAAGAGACTTCAATTAGAGGATTCTTTAAAGTCTGCGTAAAAGGGATCTGAGCTAGGAATTTCAACTAGCCCTTGTGGGGCTAAACTCAAAGGCCTTCACCCTGGGGTTCATTTATCACAAGAGAGCTGAAGCATGGGTTTGGATCTGTCAGCAAGACCGGGGCTTGAAACTCGGGCAGAAGCAAAGCTCCCGCAGCCAGAAGCAAGCTGCTTGTGAAAGAAGCCATCCAGACCCACATCATAGAACAAGGCTGCATGGAGACAGTGCCAAGGGCCTCTAGCCCTGGACAGCTGGCATTATAATCATTTACATAACTCCCTTTTGCTTGCTTGTGGAATCATTTATACATTGCTCTAGTGATCATTGGATCTATGAATCTAACATAGAAATGAAAAAATATTAATCATTTTATCAGGAACTCCTACAACTCTTATCATAATCCATACATCAATTGAATCCGGCATTTTTGTACATATGATGCCCTCATTCTACTCTAGACAGATTCTTCCTACCAGTAATTTAAACTGTCATACTTTTTACATACTTATACCTTTTGGAAAGAGCTCTATTTTATCCATCCCAGTGAATCACTAGAAAAATGTTCTATATGCGTCAATTTTTCTATACTATCTAACTTGAGCAAAACTTTTTTATTGTGGAACTTCAAGAAGTATTCTCTTCTTATTTATTATAATGGTCTCAGATGCTTAATGTGAAAGTGTTTTTATCCAATGGATTCATTCCATAGCAAGTGTTAGTGATTGAGTGACTGTAGGATGCGTTACTCAAGGCTTCTGTCCAGACAGCATCATACTATTCCTCTCCATATACCAAGCCCAGATTATAGATTCACATCTACCTTTATTACTGATTTTTAAAAATCTTTTAAGTGGACTATTGATGTCAAGTTATCACTGCCACCCCCCACCATCATCCTCTTTTTGAGCAGCTGTTTCAACACGACACATGCTTAATCAGAAACTTTTCCTTCCATATCTTGAGAGTTTTTTCAAATTACCATGCTGGACAGGTTAGGTTGGTGCCACAGAGCTGCCTATCACGATTACTCTGCTCCATGTGATCCCTTAGTAGCAGAAAACTGCTTCAGAAAGAATCCAAGTCTTTTGAAGCGTGTGCTGGATCCTGGATCTCTCACACCGTGGGGAATTGTCTGGTGGAGTGCTTATGCTTTGGGGTTTGAACCACAGGGTTGGCAGCTCCAAACGACCAGTAGCGGCTCTGCCAGAGAAAGGCTGGACTCTCGGTCCCCATGCACAGTCACAATCTTGGAAACCCATAGCGGTCGCCTTGAGTTAGCATTGACTCGATGGCATTGGTTTTTTAAGTTAATGATTCACTAACTCTACCCTAGTTTGAAAGAGCCAATCAGCCCTGTCCGCATACTAATAGATGGGAAAAAAGCACGGTCTGCGTCCCCACGGTCCTATGTCTTTTTATAGAGGACTGGCTTATTTAACCGCTGAGCTCTGTGAGTCATCTCATACCTGGGCTTTACCACGGTTGAAAGTTTGAAAATGCCGAGCCAATATTCTTTAGGTCCTATTGGAATTGTCACAGGCATCTATTCACAGCATAATAGCTTAGGAACAATAGCTTGACATCACTATCCATACAAAAGGAAGAACTTATCCTCCTAGACAATCCTGTTGCTGATTGACCTGCATGGGCCCAGCTCTCCCGCCAACCCTTCATTTTCTCTTACGGTATATTGCAACTAGGAAGATCTATTTGTAATCTATCTGCCACAATGTTTCAAAGCACTGATAGTGTCTCTGACAAACTGACAGCTTCACAAAAATGTCCCTAGAATCTCTTGCTAAAATTATCTTGGAAAACCGATTGCCCCAGATTTTCTTTCAGCTCACAGGGAAGAGTGTTATGCTCTAGACAATACTTCTTGCTATTCATAAGACTTACAACTGGGGAAATAAAAGCAAAATATCTCTAATATATGCCCCAAAGCATCCTGGTTTAAAAAGCTTTCCTCCTATGAATGTTCCCCTCTCTCTTTGATATTTTTAGTTGATTGCCCCCAAAGCATTGGTCTAGAAACATGCCCCCTTTGCAACATCACTGTGACCATCATTAAGTCCCTGCTGCTGTGACCTGCCACCGAGTGTCACTGATCCACGGTGCCAATTTCTGTTGTTGGTCCATGTTGCTGATCGATGTAGTTGATCCATGTTGTCATTCCAAGCAGTTGATCCATGTCGTTGATCCATGATGCTGATCCATGTGTTGTTCGGTGTCATTGTGTCTGTTCCAACTCAGAGTGACTCCATGCACATGAGACTCTCTTGTCGTTCATTCTGGTCTTTCTTTTGTCTTACTAATCATCTCTTTAATTGTATTACCACCAGTTGTCATGTTGCTCATTTCATTTCAGGTTTAGAAGATGGCTTTCTTGGCACCTCATCCACACATCATATAGCTCAATATCCAAGCTTAGCAGAAATAGGTGTCCACCATCACCACAGTCACCATTAGAGCATTCCCTTCTTTCTAGCACTCCTTGTGATGAGTGCCCCTTTCTCTCCAGCTTCCCTCACTATGCAGGACCCAGGACACCATCATTCCAGCCTTTGTCTCTCAAGCTTTAGTTCTCCTGTGTTCCATACACAGAGACTCATGCAAAACCAAACCAAGCAACCTCCACCACCAGATCAGACTTAAGTAGGGAGAAATGTGACAGAAAAGAAAGCAGAAAACATTAGCAACTAGTTTTAACAACTAGAACGACTATAAAATGGTTCAAATGGGAGGTCAAATGATAAGATGTTACGTTGCAACCTAAAAATATCTGCCATTATCTACTTCCTAATGCTTTCTGCATGATATCAAGGCTCTTGACATTCCTGATCTATGGTCAGAAAAAAAAATAAGGAGCTTTCTGCTCTTTTAAATGACCTCAATTTTTGCTTTCTTCCAGCCTGGGCCCTTGATATCACCCTACAGCCTGTCTGGACTTCGGACATGAATGTACCTCTTGTCAACTCTATTCTTGAAATGGTCTCTAAATTCAGATGGGATAAGCTTTGGTTACATTTTCATTCCTGTGAACTTCTCCTAAGTGCCTTCCACTTCATCTTGAACTCGTGTGAGATCATTTGATGATCTGTTCCTTAGGGTGCCTCTGACCTTATTGAGACTGATGTTAATGAGCTTCTCCGTCATCCCTTTCCACAGATGTCAGTGACTTGATCCCTGTGTATCCATCTGGCAAGGTACATATCTATATCCATCATATATGTTACTGGAGAAGACATTTCCAATGAATAACTGGTTAGTCTTGTCTAATCCCATCTGTCTTCACAAGTAATCTCTTTGTCACCAAGACCAATTACTGCTCCTCCTTCTTGGTTTTCAAGTTTTGCATTCCAATCACCAGCTATTATAAATGCATCCTGATTGCACATTTGATAAATTTCAGAGGCTACTAAAAGCCTCCAGTGTCTTATCTTTGACATTACTGGCTGGTATGTGAATGGGAAAAACAGTTGTGTTAACCACTCTTCCTCGAAGGTCAGTGGATGTTAACTTATTAGTGGCAGTATTGTACTTTTGTACATTGTTATTTTTGACAATGACTGTGATGCCATTCCTCTTTAATTTTTCACTCGTGGCACAGTAAGCCGTTCAATTGTCTAATTCAAAGCTGTCAATACCTGTTCAGTTCAGCTCACTCATGCCTGTGATACTAATCCTCATGTATTCTATTTCACTTTTGAAGACTTTAATTTTCCTAGCATCTTACCGCATTCATCCAGGTGCCGGGGATTAATGGGTGTTTGCAGCTGCTTCTTCTCATTTTGAGGGGTGTCACAGGCGCCAATGAATGTCCCCAGAGCTCACTCCATTCCTGCCATTGCAGTCAAGTCCACTTGAAGCACAGCAGCTCTCCAGTCTTGCTTTGAGCGCCTTCCCCCTGAAGGGCTTATCTTCTGATGCTCTCTCAGGCACTGCCCCACTGTGGTTCAGAATACTTTCAGTGACCAGGGTTTACACAAAGTCCACCAAGTCCTCCCTCTTAGTCTGTCTTCACTCAGAAGCTTTGCTGAGTGAAACCCGCCCACCTCGGAGAGTCAAAAGATCTGTGGCATGATTACCAGCATCACAGCGTTACAGCAAGTGCCACAGGGTAACCCTAGCCCCCGAGAAAAAAGGCTAACAGCTGAGTGCTCCTATCAGCTATATGAGGGAGTACCTCCCCCAATGGAATTTGTTTTGAAAGCTGTTTATTATTTTTACAAACCAAACTTATCACCTTCAAAATTCTCCACTGAACTTAATGCATTTGTTAAATCTGTGATTCCATTCTTGGAAACATTTTTCAAACTCATCTGTTTGGATGGCTGACAGCACGTTCCTCACTTTTTCTACATCAAAAAATCACTGTCCTTTCATGCCTTTCTGCATGTGGGGAAACAAAAAGAAGTTGCATGGAGCAAGGTCAGGTGAAAAAGGTGTGTGGGGTAAGAGGGGCATGCTGTTTTTTTGCCACAGACTGGCACCCTGAGATGGCTATGTGAGCCGGTGCATTGTTGTGGTGGCAAAACCAGTCACCCATCAAAAATCAGACCTCTTTGGTGGCACACTGCTACAAAATCTTTTTAGAACCTCTAAATAGAAAGCTTAATCAACAGTCTGACTGGCTGAACAAACTCCAAATACACTAGTTCTCTCATATCAAAAATTCAAATGAGCACCATCTTGATCTTTGCTTCCACGTGATGAGCTTTTGGGAGGTCAGGTGACATTGCTGTCTTTCTGGCTTGAGTGATGTAAGAATAGCACCCTGTCTCATCACCAGTAATGACCTTGGAAAAAAGTCTGGGTTGCTTCAGAACTCTTCTTTCAAAGTGAAGCATGTTTCCTCTCAACATTTTTTCCTGGTCAGTCAGAACCCAAGGCACAGATTTTGCAGTGACCCTGCTCATTCTCAAATCTTCCATTAAAATTCACTGAACCGAGTTCCATGACAGTGCAGACAACTTCCCCATTTCTCGGTCTTCAAAAACAAGTATGTGAATTTATTTTTGGGGGGGATCATTGCCCTTTGGTGGTGGGAGTAGGTGACCCAACCTTTGCTCCTGTGGAGCTGCTGCTGGATTTGAACCTCTATCCCAGTGGGTCACAGTCCTGTGCACAACCACTACGCCACCGGGGCTCAGCCCTCAAGTATACGTATTTTGTGGACATTTTCATCCTTTTCAGAAGTTGACAAATGTTCAGAATGAAGTTTGTCATCCATCAACATTTCACCTCTTTTGAAATGAGAAATCCACTCACAAGTTTTTCCCATAGTGCTGTCCTTGCAAGCGGTGCTCAGCATCACAACGGTTTCTGCCTCCTTTTCCTTGAGCAGGAAACAAAATTTCGCAGCCACACGCCATTCTCTTAGATTGGTCATCACAAAAAAAGAGGTTCGAGTGAAACTGCTTTTACGAAAAAATTCACTGTGGCAAGAGAGAACCTTCCCAGGTGACGCCATTGGGTGCACTAACTAGAGTGACTTGATGTTCTACTGGGAAAATGCAAACTATGCTGGGTGGAGCTTTCTTATTTTTTGGCAGGTGGGGTTATTTCTAATTTTGTCATCACCTTGTGATTGGATTTCTGGGGTTGCCATGTAGGAAGCCTGGTGGTGTCATGGCAACCTGTTTGGTTGTGAGCTGCTGGGTTGGCAGTTCAGAATCACCAGCAGCTGCATGGGACAATGACTGGGTTTCTACTTCCTCGAACAGTTAGTTTCAGTCTCAGAAACCCACAGGGAGTCTCCATGAGGCAGCATCGACTCCATGTGGAAGAGAGAGATAGAAAGAGAGAGGGAGAGAGAGGCAGGGTGAAGGGGAAAGAGAGAGGGAGTAAGACACACACACACACACACAGAGAAAGACAGAGTGAGATAGATAGATAGAGAGAGATTTGGAGAAAGGACACTGGTGTCCGTCTTAGTGGTCAAGGACTTGAGATGGATTTCCTGAGAAGAGATAATTCTTTTCCCAGAAAGTGTTCACCTAGTGACAGGGTGGAATATGTGTTCTCTATAAATTATGTTCTGTTAACTCACTCACACAAATGGCGTGCATCTGTGGCAAACGCTTACTGGGATTAGATATGAAAATGAAAGACCCTTCAGATAAGGATTGACTTGACTTCTGGTGGTGGTGGTGGTGGTGGTGGTAATGGTGGTGGTGGTGGTGGTGGTGGTGGTGGTGGTGGTGGTGGTGGTGGTGGTGGTGGTGGTGGTGGTGGTGGTGGTGGTGGTGGTGGTGGTGGTGGTGGTGATGGTGGTGATGGTGATGGTGGTGGTGGTGATGGTGGTAGTGATGGTGGCAGAGGCAGAATGTGCTGTGCTTAGTTGCCACTGGCTTGCTTCCCCTCGAGGTGACACCTTGTACAGTAGAGGAGGACGCCGTCCACAGGGATCACTAGCAGACCTTTTCCCTCTAGCCCTTCTTTGGTGCAAGTTCCACTGAATCCTGCTCAGAGCCTAGGCAACGTGCCAGCCTCCTCTGGCATACGCATGGTGGGGGAGCCCGAGAGGCACCAGCTGGACTCGTCCGGGGAAGGTGGGACCTCTGCCCCTGGAACACGGGTGTCTCCTGGGAGACATGGAGCTTTTCTGCAGTATGTGTGACGTGAACATCCGGATGGGGCTTGTTTAACACAGCATCCTCCAGGCAGTGGTTTGTAACCTGGTTCCTTCAGTGTCCATCTCCCACAGCTGCTTCGGTGGGAGAGGTCGGGACCACTGCTTTAACATAAAGGAGAGGGGACTGGTCCTTTCCCTACTTGGCACCAGGCAGAAAGGACAGTTCCCTGGGGCATCGTGCCTCCAGCATGACAGCCCACCTGATTGTCCTCACCTGAACACTTGGTCCTGGGATCCTTTGAGCAACATGTGTGGTGCACATGCTTCTGCCTGCTGAATGAGTGCAGGTTGGCTTGGTCGCCTGGTGAAGTGACGAAAGCACCAATGGTTCACGTCTCTCCTCTGCTTCCTGGATGCCTCCCTTCCACCTCTCCTGAAATATCTCGTGCACGGCCCCCTCTCATTCCCATCCTGGGCACTTCCTTCCCATGTGGAGTGACATTGGGTACAGAGGGAGGCAGATGCCCACTTGTGAGATGAGAACCCAGTAAAGTGAAATGGAAGGCGTTTGTTAAGCTTCCGCAGTCAGCCGCCTGACAGCAATGGGCTGAGTGTTGCCCTCCTGGCCTTTTCTCTTAGCTCAGAGAGACTTGTTCCTGGAGCAGGGCATCCATCAATGGATGGTCGGCAAGAAAGATGAAGGCCCACCAGGAGATGGCTGCAGCAGTGGGTGTGGAGATGCTAGGATTTGTGAGGATGAGGGCAGGGCAGGGTGGTGCTTGGCTCTGTGGTGCGTGGTGTCAGTTCAGGACGTCCAGCAGTTCAGGACGTCTCTTCAGCTCCCAGTGCTCAGAATGCATTTACTTTGATGTCATTGGCAGCCACGCTTATTTAGTCCTTCTCTTCCACCTCCGTGGAGGTCAGCTTCAGACAGAAGGTGCAGAGAGGAGCCCCACACCAGCCCAGGCTACAGGGCCCAGTGAGAAAAGACCACCCACTGTAGCAGGAGATAGAGATTGCGATGTAATTATCCAAGGACACAGTTGCTCATTAACAGCACGCAGGGAGAATCTGTCCCAGCATGCCCCAGTGCAGCTTCCCCACGACTCAGAGACCTTGTGGCAGACCTTCCATGTCCAGACCCTGTCCTGTCGGGAAGAGACCTGC
>PVJH01040190.1:0-15843 GCA_004026705.1 Nesogale talazaci
GCCCTGCTTGCATGCAGACCAGGAGGCCTTGGGCAGTGCCCTCTTCGTCTGCCTACCGAGGAGCCAAAACGAGACAGGGAGATGGTCAGGATGGGCGAGGAGGACAAGAAGATCGCCTTCTTCCAAAGTGCTGGAGAGGCTCAAATGAGATCACAAATGTGAACAAGCTGTGAAAACTATAAAGCACTATGTAAGGGTCCTAGCAGCCAAGTCTCCGAATGTTTAAGCTAAAGGAGCCTCGGGCCACCAAGCTCAGCTCTCCACCCTCATTTTGCTGCAGGGGACACAGCTGCCATTATTGAAGGGCATACAGCCAGCCAGCTGCTAACAGAGGTGGGTCTTAGCCTCAAATATGGCATTATCACTGTTATCTGCGCCATCAGCATAAGAATAAGTTCTTGGTTCAAGTTAGACTCAGACAACTTTTTGCACCCTCTGGGAACTGGTGGAAACTCCATCAGTTGAGTCACTTAAAAAACTGGACAGAATCCTGGAAAATATACTGTGGGGATCAATCTGGCACTGAAAGAGGGGGACGGACTGGATGACCTAATACAGTAGGTCTTTTCCATCTCTCATTTCTATGATCTCATATGGCTGATGCCCAAACAGCATAATAAAAAAAAGGAGGGAAAGAAAAAAAAATCACAATTCACTATGTGCAACAGGTTCTTCCTTGCACGCTTTTCTTTTACCTCCATCCCAGCTAGAAAGCGCCTTCTCTGGCAAGGCTTTCATGCTCATGTGCCTCCGTCTCCCTGCTTGCTAGAAGGGGCACAGACTGCCTCCTGGAAGAGCTGCCCTGACCAACACGTGCCGCTTCACCTGCTGTCCAGGGAGGTGGCTGCACCTGTGCTCCGTGAGCAGGCTCCACAGACCCAGGACAGCCTTCCCTGGAGTCTACACTTCTTCTGTAATCACTGTCAAAGAGCAGTTCAGGTTTAAACTTGAAGTGGAAGTGTCTTTGACTTCAAGGCTCCTAGCTGTGAGGAAGCACCTCTTTGTGCCCGAGCTCACCACTGGGGAGGCAGGTTTTTAGCAGGGCCCCCACGCTGGCTCTCCACCGCCCCACTGACAGCCTTGGGTCCAACTGTGTATGTGAGACCGCCTTGCATAAGGGAGCTCAAAACCAGCTTATGCACGAGTTGTACTATTTCCAAATCCAACTGCTTCCTTTAGTAGATACCATTGATATGTTTTTGTTCTGATAATAGTAGTGCACAGAAAATCAGCAAACAAAAATCATCTGTACTCCAGATTCAAACCGTGCTTCTCATATAAGCATTATTGGTAATGTTGGGGTCTCGTTGCATCTAGATTTTTCCCCTTCCTCCCTATTCCCGTGTACTCCATAAATTCTCATAAAAGAAACTAAAGTGGGGATTAAAAGATGATATAGTTTTATTTTCTGCTGGTTTCATTCCCGTGTTGGCCTACATGAAAGCTAAGAGTTATAGGAGCCCCTATAATACGCCATAACCTTGTTCCAAGAACTTCACACATCTCATCTCAGTTAATCCTCATGCTAATTCTGTCTTACAGATAAGACGGAGAAAGATCGTGCAATCTGCCCAACGTTCCCAAGCTCCTGTGGGTCAAGTTCAACACTGACTGACTGGGGTGATGACAGGGTTCATGTGGGCCATCCTACCCTACCTACCACTGTGCAAAGAGGCCACAGAGAGAGGGCTTCAGCAGCAATACTGTGGGGACACTAGAGGAATTGCATATGTCGTTTAAGACTATGCACAAGAGGGCTGAGCCCCGGTGGCATAGTGGTTGTGCGTGGGACTGCGGCCCACTGGGATGGAGGTTCGATTCCAGCTCCACGAAGCAAAGGCTGGGCCTCCTCCTCCCACCACCTGAGAGCAGTGATGCCTAAAAAAAAAAAGAAAAAGAAAGAAAGAAGAAAAAGAAAGAGGAAAAAAAAAAAGAATATGCACAAGGACCCTCACCAGGAAGTGGCAGGACAGAATTCGCTTAAACAAGGCAGGCTAGGTGTGGGACCTGTATTGTCCTATATAGCTGAGTTACCCAATATAATGTAAGCCACACGTGTCATTTTAAATTCTCTACTACATACCATCTGAAATATATTTTTAAAATAGGTAAAATTATAAAAATATTTCCACATTACCCAACGTATCCAAAATACCGCCATTTTGTTATCAATACAATTATCAATGAAATGTTTTACATTATCTGTTGATACTTTGTTTTGAAAATTTGGTGTGTATGTTACAATTAAGAGCTTCATCTTACTGACCAAGGCTGCTCAACTGGTCAGCTCAGAGCCACAGGCGCATGACAGCACTCTCCACCCAGCGCCATTTCAGTGTCAAATCCTGCATGCGTCTAGGCCTTAGCCAGCCACGTTCTTCAAGAAGAGGAGTGTGGCCACTAGATTTTGCGACAACTTGCCTCCTTAGCAAGAGCACAGGGGTGGGGGTCCAACTCATCAATCAGGCCATGCCCTAATGCTGCTTGCCTGGGTGTGTGGCCTTTTTTTATGAGAGGGACATTACAGGCTTATCTTTCTTCTCTCTGCCCCTTCACCTTTCTCCTTGTTGGGACTGGGTACTTGTCTCCCAACCCCGAGGGCTGCTGGCACCCGCCTGGGAGCCACATCCTCTGCACCCAACAGCCTGGGATCAAACTGCTTCTGGACTCCCTTTTCCGTGTCACCGGCCTGCATCCAAGAGAGTCTGAAGAGAGCCTCAGCTAACACTGGACCTACGGGCTGGAGCTGATCTGAGCCGGGATATGAAATCCCGGCTTCTTAATATGAAGTTACTGCTCTACAGTTCTTCCTCATACATAGATAGTGCCGCTGGTTTGGGTTCTCTAGACAACCCAGCCTAACACAAGGGGTTAGCCCACACTTTCCCAGTCTACCACTAAACAGTGGCAAAGCAAGAAAACCCCTATCTCTGGGTCTTTGTTTAATACGGACAGTCATGATAAGCACCTTGTGTACAGCTCATGCTATGCACAATAAACAGCGGACACTTACTGTATACCTGAGCCAAATAAAGATGGGTTTCTGCAGGGCTTTTTCATTTGGGCAAAGTCTCACTAAAAGGTCTTCAAAAGAGCACACATCCCAAATCCCAAATTGAGACCTGTGGTCGGTCTGTAAACGCTATACTTGAGGTTAATATTGTGAAAATCCAACAAGCAAGCAAACATACAAACACAACACAAGAGACACTGTTATAAGTGCCCTGTCTATAAGCAAAGAAAATTAATGAATAATCCTGCAAGCTACTGGTCCCCCTCGAGTCTTGGTCCTGATTCACTGTCCTTTAAGAAAGAGGTTGAAGTAATTCAACAGCATCATGTGAATTCCATACAACATGGAGTGGAAAGAATGGAGAACATGAAGTCTGGCCAAACCTTAAAAACAGTTGTTACTTTTGTGGCCCAGGATGACAAGCTGTCTAGTCATCAACATGTCATGCTGCCAACCCCTGAAATATCAAGTGGCCTCTCAGATGAGTCCTCCTTGGGATCCGAATCAAAGCCCAGGCGCCACGCTCTCTCCCCACGCTGCTGTTACACTACTCAGCAGGCAAGTAACAAACCATCTTCCGGCCGGGCTGTCACCTACAGACGAAGAACTCATCGGCTTACAAGTGTTCTGCGCTTTGACGAGACGAACTCTTCGTTCAAATACCAAAGTAATGCATACCACACGTGAGCACAGGCAGAGACATAAAAAGGCATATGCCAAACTGATGGGCGGAAGCAGCTTGGGAACAACCACAGAAACATGAAGAGCTCTTCAGTTCGGAGCAGTCACAGATGCTCAGCCAACGGCAGGGCCGTTGGTTCACTCGGCTCCCCAGCACGACATCTGAATCCCTCTCGCCCACGTCAACGCTCGGGAGGGGGACAGCTCGGGGGGCTTCAAGCAGCAAGTGAAGGGTCAACATGTGAGTAAACTGGGTAAATCAGGCTGAACAAAGGGAACAAGGACCTGAGGGCCGACTGGACAAAGCAGGAGTTGTTTTCCTCAGGCAGAACACGTAAAGAAGACGCTCTGGGCTTTGCTGACGACGACGGTGCCAGCCACCATTGTGTGGCCGCGCGCCAGCTCTTGGGAAGGGGGAGCGTTTCTGCTTCGACTGCACAGAACACCTCCAAGTTCACGACAAGGGCCACCCACACAGTCTGAGTTAGCAGTTAACCCTGAATCAGGTGCCCCCAAGAGAGCAAATAAGACGTTCCTGCCTTCGAAACACTTCCACATTATCACCAAGCCAAAAAATAACCTATGGCAAACACCTTAATAAAACTGAGCAGGTCATCTCACCAGAGACGCTGTGTTCAAATGTGGGCCCCAGCCTGGGTGCCATCAAAGTGTTCGGCTGGGCATGAGCGCCGTCCGTTTCTGCTGGGACCTGAGGAACCCGCTGCTGGAGCTCTCCCGGGGGTAAGCACAGCACCGAGAGAGTAAGCTGTGCCCAAGAAACGGGGTCTCAGGGCTGCCAAAAATGGTCTCTAAGAAGCTGGTTGTCTCGACACATTCTGGAGGGGTGGGGGTGGGGTGTTTTCCTCTACCTCCTGATAAAGCTCTAGGATTTAAAGTCTTACTACATCGATATTAAGCACCTAAAGTGTGTTTAGAATTAGCTAGACTGTCTGCCTGGATCTTGTTATTAAGCTGACTCAATGAGAAACTGTGAATTTTCGTGCAGTGAGAAATTAGCAACCATTTAAGAACAGAGCTTGGATAAATCAAGCTGTCTGCAACTCAAAATAGTTCTACCAGTTGGGGCCATTAATATGCTATAGAGAAGGAAAAGAGGGGGAAAATTGGCGTCCACCACAGCCAAAGCTCAGGGGACTGTAAAGAACATTCTACGCTACAATCTGTCACATTCAGCACTCACAGACCACCCCCAAAGTCCCACCCGGGCTCCCCGAGTTGCAGCATTCCTTGAGGCCCCCAGCAGTGATTTGTAGCTGAAAGCACTGGCGGGTCGGGGCGAGCACAGGGCTCTCTTCTGAAGGAAAGGCACCCATCCAGGGCACTCTGCTGCATTATCCCTCCCTGTTTCAGAGAGCGTGCACGGCCAGGAATTGCAGAGCGCTCCTCGTCGTATGTGAGGGCCACGTCCATCCTCAGAGGAAGCCCCTGGCACTGTGTCTGGGAGCACTTTACAGAGAGTAGAACTGGCTGAGCGGACACTGTCCACACTCTTGTCAGTCCTCCCTCGGAGTAGGCTGACCAGCGGCCCTGCATGGCCCTGGGCATGAGCATGGCCATTCTCACCCCGAGGCCAGACACCTCTTCTCGGGTTCTCACCACTGGGGGACAGGTAGCTCCCCACTCCCAGGTCATGCAGAGTAGCGAGTTTCTAAGAAAGCCTTGCATTCCTACTGTGCATACTAGTCAAATGATTTCAACTCAGGAAGGGAAGGTTCATCTTAAATGTAAAACAGCTCAGCAGCGGACATCTTTAAAATACTGAACCAATTGAAAATGCATTAAATTTGAGGATCTTCAAAGTTGACCAGTCAAAGTCAGATATCTAGCTAATATTTATTTAGAGTTTTCTATGAATCAGACGCCTACCTCACAAAGCAAGGTGTCAGCTCTCTCTCTCTCCTCTCTCTCTCTCTACCAAAAGTCTGTTCTCCAGCCCTCACACTACATGGGATAGACACAAAACAGTTGTTCAAAGGCTGTGAACCAAAACCCCCATATTACTTGCTAAGTATTTGTAAAAGCTAATAAAGTGATGAAAAGCTAATTAAAAAATAGACAAAGGATATGAACAGACATCTCACCAGAAACCTTAAAACCAAACCAAACCCACAGCCACAGAATCACTACTGACTCACAACAAACCTGGCAGGACGGCAGAACTGCCCCTGTGAGTTTCCAAGACTGTCACTCTTCACAGGAATAGAAAGCTCCGCTTTTCTCCCAAGGAGTGGCTTCAAACTGGCGACTTACCTTAACCACCACGCCACCAGGGTCCTATCTCACCAGAGAGGATACTCAAACGGCCCACAAGCACGTGGAAAGATACTCATGGAACATCACTAAGAATCGCTGTCCGCTGCCATGGAACTGCTTCCGATGGAGTCCAGATGGAACCTCCTACATGCAAACTGCTCCGCAGCGCTTTGAAGGCTAGGGGCCTTCACAAGCAAACTGCCAGGCATGCCTTCCCAGGAGCCTCTGCATGGGTTTGCACTGCCAACCTTTGGACTGTTTGCACCATCCAGGGTGTCCTTATCAGCCATGGTTTTGTAGTAGTGTAGCCTCAAGTCCCTTTGTGGGTGCTCTTCCAACTCAAAGCAGACCTATATGACAGAGCAGGACTGCCCATGGAGTTTCCTAGGCCACAAACCTTTAAAGAAGCAGATTTCGGGTCTCTCTCCTCCAGAACAACTCGTGGGTTCAAACCAGAGACCTTCCAGTTGGCAGACAAACCATTCACACGCACTGTCACCCGGGCTCCCTCCTTAGCCATTAGAGCAATGCAAACCAAAGCCACACCGAGATACTGCCCCACCTATCCTAGAATGCTATGACCAAAGGAGCAACAGCCTCTGGGTGAGGTAGCCAGGAAACTGGAATCTTTCTCTGCTGTGGCAGCAATATAGTACGAACATTCAAAAAGAGTTTGCTGGCTCCTGAAAAGGTTGGGAATTTTTTAAAAGTTGAAGAAGTATAATAGATCCAGCTAAGCCCATATGTTCATTATAACTCTATTCACAATAGTCAAAAATGTGGAACCAAGGGAAAGGTCCAACAACCGATGAACAGATCCAGTGAATACTGCCCACTGCTCACATCCGGTGAGCCGATTCGGACACCTCGCGGCCCTAAGTAGGGTTTGGGAGAATGTTGTAAATTGTTCCACGATCACACTGCCTCGGCTTTCTCCCACGATCTGGGCGGGTGGGTTTGAACCGCAGATCATTTGTTTAGCAGTCCAGTGCTTACCTGACAGTGCCACCTCAGCTCCTGTCGGTGGAATACTACTTAGTCAAAAAAAAAAAAAGGAAACAACATTCTAATGAATGCCACAACATAAATTATGGAAGCATTATGCCAAGTGAAGCGTCTCGAGGACATCCCTCACCTGTAAACTGAGGGCCATTACAGCCGTGAGCTTTTCATTGAAACCATGACACAGCGCCTGCCATGTACGCCAACATTTCAGAGTATTTACTAGCTATGTAGCTGACGTGGCTAAATCCATCTGGATTGGCAACTCCCGAGGGACCAAGAACTCTATCATTTTGTCTCCTCTTATAGTCCATCCATGGACTGGTGCAGTACACATTGCTAGACACCCCATATACTGCCTGATCTCAATTATACAAAATAAGCAGACATTCACAGAAACCAAAGATTTGTGGTTTCTAGGGGTGAGAGGGAGTGGATAAGGGAATTTTTGCCTAGGAGCATTATGTTTACATGAATGATGGTGGAATCATTTGAACACAGACAAAAGATCACTGTTGTACAATGTGAAGAACATAATCATTGTCACTGAAATGTACACGTAGAAACTGTTCAACTGGTGAATGTTTGTGTGTGCAGATTTTTACCACAATCAAAATGTAAACACAAAAAAAAACTCACCCTGCTGTATGATAAACTACTCTCTAGATAGACAAACTTTCTTACAATGATGACTGAGAAGGAAGAAATTATTCAGCAGAAGGAAACAAATCTTCATGAAAACCTACAGAGTTCTAGACAAGCAGCTTTCTCTCTCTGCACATGTTCCAACCCTCTGCCAGCCTGAGAGCTCCTTGCTTAGATGCTGGCACACATTTTGGAATGCTGTCCTCAACACATGATCCTGACAAGGCTCCCCCCACCCCCACCCATCACTTCTGGAGTGTTCCCTAAGCTCCAGCTAGTGGTGCAAAAGATGCCACTCAGAGCAGTCTGCATGAGCACCTGGAGTCCAGAAAGGTAGCCCATCAGGAGCTGTGCCCAGCACAGCCTTCTAAGTGGTTCTGGCCACTGGCATGGGGTCACACAGCCAGACAAACTGGCAGCCTTCCACTCCAGGACATATGGGAGCTTAAGTATAGTGCCAGTCCCTCCAGCACACTCAAATCTCTGGATAACTGTTAGGGAGAGGTACTAACCTGTTTAGGTGATTTCAGAGGACAGAGGAACCTCGGGAGGCCGATGACGAGTTCAACATGGGTCCAATGGTGAGTGTGAGCTAGCCCAGAACTGTGTTGCCTGCGAGCAGTGTGCTTTCAGGGCTCTGGAGATGAGCCAGTGTGATTAGCGTGAAATCAGCAACCCGACGCATATCCATGGCACCAGAGTCATGACTGGGGTAGGAAATTCAGCTACAGAGACAACAATTGATCAGCACTGTGCACAACAACGTCTCAGGCGTCTGGAAGACATGGCAGGGCTAAGGTGGCTGTTACCTCAGGATGCTCCTGGGTTGGGCACACTGGCCAGGGGCTACTGAGTGCTCTCTGGTGGATCAGAACAGAAAGGCCCAGCAACGATACTCCATCATCTTCCCAGGCAGGCTGCCCACAGGCCTGTCCACTCTCAAAACTGGCTGCCTCGGGTGATGCACGGTGGCACCTGTGGAGCCACACAGCACCCTCTGTATCACAGGCTTCCTGTCTCCGAGGAAAAGACAGGTGAGGGAAGATATGTCAAAGCCTAGACACAGAAAGGATGACCCTTCCTCAGGAAACCTGGTATTGACCTTCCCTGAGGCCCAGAAAGAATAGCCTCCAGCTCCGGTCCCACTGGAGCCTCTCCCTGCATTGCAGCAGCTCTCCAAGACCCGCCCACAGGACCACTGCTCCTGACAGACTTGCTCCCGACTGACGTGCAGAAACTCGAGACAGCGTGTCTAAAATAGGACGGGTCCGACAGCATGAGCGCGCCAGCCGTGTGGAGCTTCAGCATGATTGCTAAGGACATTCCCTGAAGACATAAGACTCTGTATTCTCGAGAACTGCGAGCCTGCTTCACAAGTGGTCCCTGTATTCATCAAAAGGCTTTAAAAGCCCCCCAATACAGTGGTCTTTTGCTAAGAAATAATAAACACACACACACACACAGGACCTTAAGGGATTAATAGCAACTTAGAGTTAGCACCTCTCAATTCAATTTATTTTGCCTGTTGAACTTACTTGTACAGAACTCTAAATTCAGGGACTCGCTACTCAAGGACCTAAGAAACATACTAACTCACCTTAAGAATGTGAGGTCAAAAAAGAGTTTTCTATTAAAATGTATTTTCACAAATCAGCTCACTATCTAGAAGTCGGATTCAATAACCAGTGTGCATTATTTAAGTCTCCAATGACACTGGAGGAGATTAGTCCTGTGGAATGTTACACACTCTTCATGTCAGGGGACCTTCCATGCCCACATGGCTCTACCATGCCATCCATACCACCATACCATGTGTCTAAGCTGTCACTGGACACCAAACTGGAAAAGTCTTCCACACATCCTTGTAAATAGCCCTTCACATTTCCGTGTGATGAGGACACTCTCCCCCTTTCCTCGTCTCCTCCAGTGCCAGCTATAAGTGCACGTGGCAGGGGCTCTCTTATGACCCTGCCACAGAGACAGGCCTGCAAGGTCAGACCAGCCCCCTACTACTCTTACCCAGAGGTAGGCCAAGGAGTGTCGCTTCTAATATCCTGTCAACAAAGGAAGAGAAAAGCATTCCACAGGCTAATAAAAATTTTAATAAGCATGTTAGATTTAAAGACAAACGAATTAATCAGTCTTCACACCCAAGGTGTTCAAAAATCAAGCAAAATCAAAGCTGCCACTGCCTGCAGCCCAGGAAAGCTCTGCGGTCTGCGTCAGCGCTGCCCGGTGGGTCCAGGCAGAGGGCGTACAGTCTTAAAGAGAAGTTGGGGCCTTGGTGGGCTTATGTCAGAGTGCCATTGCCTCCTTTATACTTGCCTCTATCTTCCTAACATTTCCCTACAGTAGGAATGCCATGAAAGGGTGCTGCTCTGTTCCCCATCCCAGCAATGACATCCCCACAGGCACTCTCTGTCCTCACTTGTTCCCCCCTGAGGGTCTGCCAGCTTAGCTATCCCTTTCCCCCGAGGTGGTCTCTAGCTTGAAAGTGTCCGTTCTTGACTGCATACTCCTTGAGTGTGGGGACCATGGTTTGACCGTCTACATACCCAGCACCTAGGCCGGCGCCAGAGCTTCCGTGTACCATGTGACTGTGGCGTTAGCAAAGTGCTATGCATACTGCCTCATGCTAGTTACTAGTATGATGCTGTGCTAATAGTTGTAATACATATATACTCATATATATGCATGCAGATTTATTGTCTCTTTAATTGAGAGTTAGCACAGTGTAACCAGCAATCAATAATTCATGGGAGTCAAACATTTATTGAACATCACACACACACACACACACACACACACACACACCAGTTCTGGCTGAAGGATACTTGTTATATACAATTCTCTTACAGGAATTAATGAAGCAAGAAATAATCGCTTTTTTCCATCCTACTAGGAGAGAAGATAGATAAATTAAGATAATACAACATTAGAGATACCAGGAAAGAGGAATAAGGAAATCTGGACCAGGAAGGTAGGGTTACTGAAGAGGATGAAATGTGTTCTGTAGTTCTCAGAACAACAACAAAAAAATGGACATTTTTTTTTCCAAAGATAGTTTCACAACAAGTAGAAAACCCCGTCATTCCTTTTGTCCTAGACTCATTCCAGGAAAATTCCGGTTAACTGCCAGGGCAAGCACATGTGGAACTTGGCTCTGCTAGGCCAGGAGATAGGATTTAGATACAAAGACCAAAACAAACAAACAAAAAAGCCAACCTTGAGTCCAGCCCCTGGTCTCAGCCCCTGGACTGTCACCCTGAATGGAAAGTGAGGACAAGGCAGCCCCTCCCCAGTATGAGCCCAGGAAGCGCAGCTTTTCCCATTAGTTTTTTCTTGATCGCACTGCTCAACTACCTTATTAACTTTCTGGTGAACTTTGATAGACTTTGATTGAGCTAAGTCAATTAAATTTTTCTTTTAATTCTTGTGCTTATTGTTTATAAAGATATTATATACAGTGGGTGGAATAAGTGTGATAATGTGACCAAACAGAAAGGTAAGACAGACCAAAAACTGATCCATGACCTAAAAGTCCTCTATGAATCCATGCACACTAATTGCCAACAGTCATTGTATGCCCTTTTCTTTCTTTCTTTCTTTTTTTTTTTTTTTTTTTTTTTTTTTTTTTTTTTTTTTTTTTTTGTGGCATCACTGCCCTGGTGGGAGTAGGAAGCCCAGCCTTGCTCCTAGAGAGCTGCTGCTGGATTTAAACTGCCAAGCCAGTGGGCTGCAGTCCTGCACTCAACCACTACGCCAACCGGGGCTCAGCCTGTATGCCCTTTTCTGTTGAGAATCAGGAGGAACGTTTAGCAGACATCTATGGAAAACAAAAGGATCTCACCACTTCTAGGGAGTTGGTAGGTTCTTTAAGGGTTTTTGTACAACTGACGTCAAAGCCTGGGTTGTGTGTTTCTGTGAGCTTCCCTTGCCTACCCATCCTCATTCACGTCTGATAAGTTTTCTCACCCAGTGCCTGCTTGGTGAAAGGAGGGAGGCAGGATATAAAACGCCAAATGCAGGAAAGACAGGCCAGTGGAGATTAGAAAGTTCTGCAGAAACTTTATAGAAAATTTAAATTGCCTTAGGGAAAAGCCAAGGGCCATTTATCCTTTTCATTTCTAGCTCTGTATCAAATATGTGGTGTCCACAGATTTAGTAAACAAAGAGCAGTCGTTTTAAGGCAGGAAAAGTTTAACAAACCAGACATAGGAATGATGCAAGAGGCTCTGCCAAACCCATTCCAATGACTCTTACTTCTCTCCCGGCCTCCTTTCCCATCTGCCCTCCCACTTCCAGTGACAGGGGAAGGCCAGTGCCACAGTAGACGGGCCTGACCACAGGCCAGAGGAGTTCCGCCTGCATTCTGTGTATGCAGAGCCCACTCCGAGGCTCAGCCCAGGAGACCACAGCACGCTGCACTAGCTTGGGTGTCCCCAGTGAAATCACAGCAAATCTTCTCACTTAACACTCCCAATTGCAATTTAAAATCGTGGAGACATCGCATTTCAACATAATGACTTTAATAGCATTTGCCACAAAAACCACAGCTGAATGGAAGAGAATTTTCCTGCATTTTTGTTTGCCCCAGAAATTTAACTCATTCCTACCTAGGCTTGAGCTCCCATTGCTCACTAAGAATCCTTCTCTAGCTATGAAGTATGTGTGTTTGTACCTCAAAAAGACAACCTCTTGTGAAGCGAGGTTCTTCCTAAAAGGGAGGAAGAGGAATTGGCTGACAATGATGCCCTCGCTTCCTTCACACCTTCCGTAGGAGCTCTTCCCAAATCCATTATGGAAGTGCCGGCGCTTCTTCCTGGGGCATGCAGCCATATTACTTCCTACTTCTCAATCTCACGGTGTGTTATTTACTCCCAGCATCAAATACTACGGACTCATGACATACTTGATGACAAGTGTTTGTGCTCTCACAGGAAAAGAAGGTGTCTGAGATGTGGTCACTGTCCAATTCTATTGAGTCCAATTCTATTCAGTTAGCTGTGTATTCATCCTAGCACCTCCCTGCCCCATCACTGGCTTTTAGGGGAAGGAAGGACATATTCATACATGGTAGTGGAGACTGGTGTTTGGAAATCATAAGGTCCTCTTAGACTATATGGTCTCAGGAAGAGTTCACAAGGAAACCAGCTGAGTCACCAATGACCCAGGAGCAAAGATGAACGGGCAATGAGGGGGCAGGGGTTCTACACCCATGGAAACAGAAAAGACGGAATGCTGACATTGTACAAAAAATGTAAAGCATGTCACAGAAAAGTTACATAAAAATTGCTAAATGGGCCCCCCACTATCATGACCTCAATGCTACCTTACAAATCAAATTATACCAGAACATGTGCACTGCTACAGAAAAGTGCCTGCAGCACAGGATAGAAACACCCTTCAGGGCCAGCAATGAGAGTAGAGATACCAGGAGGATTAGGGGAGGGTTGGGGAGAAAGTGGGATCAATCACGAGGATCAACAAATAACCCCCTCTCAGGGAGACGAACAATGCAAAAGTGGGTGAAGGGCTACAGAGGATGATGGAAGATAGGAGAATAATAATCTATAACTTATTGAGGGTTCATGAGGGAGGGAGGGCAAAGGAAGAAGGACGGAAATGAAGGGCTGATATCAAGGGCTTAGGGAGAAAGAAAATGCTTTGAAAATGATGATGGCAGCACATGTACAAATGTCATTGACAAATGGATGAATGCATGGATTGTGATAAGAGATGTAAGAGGCCCCAATAAAAAGTATTTAATAAAAATAATTTTATTAAATTGTGAAATGGGAACTTTTGTTGCATAAGTTTTCACTAGAAGTGACAATAAAACACATAGTTGAAAATATGTGCAACAGAGTCAACATGCAATTCTTTAAAGATGACTGGGACACTATGGAAGGTCCTGGCAGCAGCTTCCCCGAGCAGAGAGTGACTTGCCTGGCCACTGACCCCACTGCCAGCTCCAAGAAGAAAATCAGTTCTACATGCCAAGATTCTGTCAAATTCTTGAATGAGCTTAGGAGTGGATTCTCCCTTGAATCTTGGTGTAGGTTGGACTACACCTTGGGTGACATCTGGATTTTTGTCTGATAAGACTCCAAGAACCCAGTTGAGTCCACCTCAACCTCTGGCCTACAGAAAGGTGTTTTTAGACTCAACAAGTACATCAAAAGAAATGATTAGCAGTTTGCAGGATTTACAGTTACCATTAGAAAGTACTGTGCTTTGTGTGTCCTGTCATTAGTGAGAGACTCACAAAAAAGTGGAAATGTAGTTGCATAAGGGACTCCACAAAGCCGATGCTTACATTTTACTTAGGTGAGTAGTGACCAAACTCTTAAAGGCTCCTGAGTGGTTGTCCCAGGTACAACAATATCAACCTTCCGCTGCCTGAAGGAAAAAGAGTGAGGAAAACCAAAGATGAATGGGAACCATCAGTCCAATGGGCTAATGGACCACACAAACATCAGTCTCAATAATCTCAAGACAGAGAAATGAAGTGGGGCCTAGCTACCACTGTCAGCTGTTCTGAAAGGGATCACACATTAGAAGGTCTTGGGTTAAGTGAGAGAAAAAGGTGGCACACGCACACACACACACACACACACACACACAATTTTTTTTAAAGACCAGGCTTCCTGGTCAGATAGAGACTAATGGAACCTTTAAGATCATGGCCCTCAGTTACCCTTTGGGCCAGAAATGAACTCACCCCCATGGCTCAATTTTTAGCCCAAACAATTTACAAGTCTTTAAGAACAATGACAGTGGTGATGTATACACACCTTAAAATAATCAATCACTTGCGATCCTGGGGAAGAAGCACTGACTCAAAGACAAACTTCACAGGTTAGCAAAGAAAGAACAAGAGAAACATAAAACATAGGTAGGAAGAAGGATAAATGCTATGACATTATGACATGAAGCAAAATGTACATTAACTATGTTACTCTAGATAAATGTCCACAAAGTAATTTACTCTGTAAACCTTTCCTCAACTCAGAATGAAGAGTTGGATTTTTTAAGTGACAAATGATACATATTTAAAATATCTCAATATGACACTGCCCTTCCCCGCCACCCCTCGCCCCAAAAGGAAAGGTTTGGGCTCAAAGGAATGTAAACTCATGTAATAAGAACTATTTTGAAAAACAGGTTTAAAAGGTACACAGGCTTTACATTCCTCCTGACGAAAGGTGCAGTATGATCCATAAAATGAAGCCTGGGCCCGACTGAACCCCCATCCCCCTACCCACTCAGAGGAAAAGGAGGCAGAAGTGCATACTGCCCGCACCACAGGGAGGTAGGTTGGAAGGCCCGCACTGCCAACCGCAAATGAACACACTTCATTCTTTCAACAAATCTACTACTGCAAGGGGGCCAGGGGGAAGGGGCAGGAAAGGTAGAAAAGGGGAACCTGCAGATTAAAAGGCATTTCTGCCCATTGCAATGTCACTGACTATGTCAGGATCCTAACTTGAGTGGAACCAACTTTTTTGTGTGGCAATTTTAGGTTTGTTTGTTTGTTTGTTTGTTTTGAGATGTTTGGGGACATTCGAATGCTCCTTTGTTATTTGATGATACCAAGGAACTGTTGTGGTTGTGTAGTAAAGGTTTTATTTAGAATAGTTCATATCGGGGCTGAGCCCCAGTGGCGTAAGTGGTTGAGTGCGGGACTGCGGCCCGTGGGCTTGGAGGTTCAAATCCAGCGGCAGCTCTCAGAAGCAGCGCTGGGTAGCGCCCACGACCACCAGAGGCAGTGATGCCCACCAAAAAAATAAAAAATAAAAAAAAAGAATAGTTCATATCTTCTGAGATACATACTAAAATATTTATGAAATTATATGACACCTAGCTATGTGCTTTAAAACATTTTAAAGAGAAAAAGACGAAGCCATTAGCTATTACAATAATCATATAGAAAACAAGTTGAAAGGATTTGTGTCAAATATTGCTTAAATTTCAACTTTCTAGCTAAGAAGTGGTAGGTCCGCCTCCACAGGAAGCCCATCCTGAGGACCTGCTCTGCAGCTCCCATACTGGGAATGTGGCCTTGCCCTGTGTCTCCTTACCCCAGCTCTTGGGAGCACACACACCAATCAGGTCCTCCAGCACTGCCTGAGGGGAGAGTCAAGCCTCAATAAATGGAGGGTTTGTTTTCAAGACGGAGAGAGAAAGGAGTTGCTGTGGGACGGTGGGGAGGTGGGGAGAGGGGG
>PVJH01040191.1:0-15868 GCA_004026705.1 Nesogale talazaci
CACGGCCACCCCGATGCACCCAGAATTCCCGAGCCTGTAACTGTACGGCAGTAGAACTGCAGACCGACGCACAGAGCACAAAACCGAACTGAACCAGCTCATGCCTGTGGACGTGATCTGACTCATAGCGACCCTACAGGGCGGACCTGAAAGGTCCCCCTGGTTTGGAAAGCATCAACCGCCCAGCGGCACCCTCTGCACCCCAGGAGAGGGATGCAGCGAATGTGAAACGGGGTTTGGGGAGCGATTCTTTTGTTACCGTGCCCTGTCGGAGAGTGGTGGTCCCTGGCAGAGGGAATCAAGGGACAGAAAAATATCCAGTGTTACAGGGATGGCGCCTTGCGGGTCCCACCAGCTGCTGCACCCAGGAGCCAGGGCGAGCTTGGACGCCTCCCGGGGCCCAGAGGGATGCGGGTCGCGCACCACGCGGGGCTCTGCGCCCAGACTCAGCCTCGTGACCCGACCCGGCTGGCCTTTGGATTTGGATCGCTGCTACCAGCCGGGCCTCTGTCCCCTTGCACTGGGCTCGGCTCTGCTCACGTGGTCCCTGGCCGCCTCCCCCCATTCAATGACCTCCCGGGAACCTCGATTACTTGCGCAGGGAGCTGGGGCGAGGCCCCCCGCCCCGCCGCGCATCCAAACCCCAGGGCTGGGGGGTGCGGGAGCCGGGCCGCTGGTCCCACGCCTGCTCCGCCTAGCAGCTGCTGTGGCAAGCGCGTCTGGCCCGAGGCGCCACGGGATGGGGACCTGCCTAGACCCGAGCTGATCCGATCGTGGGGTGGGCGGGGGGGGGGCGGAGTGGGAAACAGGCGACGCCCCAACTGGCTCCCGCCCACGCTGGAGGTCTGGAGAGAAGGGGCGGAGGCAGGAAGTGGGGGCGCACTGGAAGCCTGGGTAGCCAGAGGCTCATTCCTTCCCCTGCTTTTTTATGGGCCCCGCTTTGAGATCCCTTAAACCCCTGACGGTGGGGGGGGGGAGGGGGGGCGGGGGCGGGAGATACCCTTTATGGTCTCCCTGCAAACACCCTCCCCACCACTTCGGCTCAACTGGTGAAGCGGGGCCTGGTGACTCTTTTGCCAAGCGCAGCATGGCACAAGGCCCCACCAGACCACGGCCCTCCGCACGCCCTCCCCCACAGAAGGTGGGCTCGCAGAGGCAGGTTCGAATCCGGCTGGGACTCGCCGTGTTACTCTGAGCCGCAGGCTTCTCTTCTCTGGGCCGCACTACTTATTTCTAGTTTGCCTTAGTCTTTTTTTTTAAATCTGAAGATCATTTTATTGAGGGCACTTACAGCTCTTATAACAATCCCTATATCAATTGTATATTTGTATATGTTGCCATCATCATTTTCTAGATATTTACTTTCTCTTTGAACCCTTGGTATCAGCTCCTCTTTTTTTCCCTCCCTTCCCCCGCCCCACCCTTGCAACTCCTTGGTAAATTATTAATTATAATTATTTTCAGCTCTTACACCGATCGCTATTTCCCTTTCCCCATGGCTTCCGCTGTTCATCTGCATAAAGGGACACTTTCAGTCGGAGTGGAGGGGTCCTGGTGGCATAGTGGATGGGCTCTTTGGGCCGTTAACTCAGTCAGCAGTTCGCATCCCCTAAGCGCTCCTCGGAGAAGGGCGGGGCTTTCAACTCCCGTGGGGAGTGACTCTTGGAAGCTCACTCTTGGTTGGCAGGGACGTCCTTGATTAATGTCGAGGGACTGCACGGCGCAGCACAGAGGAACACAGACGGGGGGCTTTGGAGCCATGGCTTTATTGTCCCCCAGGGCTGCACCCACCCATGACCCCGTCCCTTCCCCCCACTCAGAAGATGCGCACGGACTGCAGCTGCACGTCGCCGCCCACCTCCAGCACGCGCACGCTCGCCAGGGGCATCCGGTGCCGAAAGTGGTGATATTCCGCGTCCCCGACCACAGCCTGCAAAAACCCGGGCCCCCAGTGAGACACGGGCCCCGCGGGTTCGCACCCGAAGGCTCGGTGACCCGCAGGGCCTCAGTTTCCCGCCCTGGCCCTCGGAGCCAATGCGAGGCAGCGGTGATTTGCTTGCAAAGCGCAGAGGAAAGGGGTCACGAAAAGGGGCCCTGGGTTTTGGAGGGGTGGAAGTGACCCCTCTCCTGGGGACATTTTCTTGGACCCTGCCTCTGTGACCTGGGGCGTCAGGTGGGGGAAGGGGTAGCCAGTCTGGGGGTCACACCCCTCCGTGGACGCCTCTTTTGCTTCTCCCTTGGTCCCTGAAGACGTGGTCCACAGGGAGAGGGGGTCTGCCTGATCTTAGCCACGCCTTTGTGTCCCCACTGCCACCCAGTGGGCCAATCCAGCTCCCCATGGTGACATCCCTCGGCCCAATGCAGAGGAGGGGGCGAAAGGGGGAACATCCTTCTGCCCACAGCAGGGTCGTCACACCTTGAAGCCGTCCTCGGTGGCAATGAGCAGCACTTCGAAGGGCTGCCCACGGTTGAAGGGCAGCCCCTTCCCGCGCTCCTCGCGGCCCCAGGCGCCCTTCTCCTTGCTGTTGAAGACCACCTCAGACGCGTCCAGCCGCGGGTTGAAGTGCAGCGCCGCGTCGGCGTCCTGGCCCTCACTGCACAGCAGGTTCACGTGGAACCTGGGTGAGAGGGGGAGGCGTGCCCAGCAGGGCATCCCAAGCAGGTCAAGGGCCATCTTTGGCAGGAGTGGGTGTCGTGGCTCATCCCTGGAACACCCGTGTTTCAAAGGACTTTGCAAACGAGGATTTCGAGCCCCCGTCTCCTTGGAAGGAAGTGGACTGATTGGCCAGAAAACCCGGATCCCCAGACCACCCACGATTCCCAGGGGACCTGGTCACACATTCCCTCAGACCAGGAATCCACCGTTCCCAAAGGCCCTGGGGGCCTCCCAAGATGTGGTATTGAGGGTTAGGATACCCCCAACCAGGAACCCCCAAATTTCCCCAACAACCATGATACATAGAAAGCTGAGGTTCCCCAGACCCGGGGTCATAGGGGCTGCTTGCCAAGGACTTTTAGACACCCAAAGCACCTGACAATTGATAGTCTCTTAGGAATTAGACTTTAAAAAAATCAAAGGAATTCTAAGATCGCCCTGGAATTCTCAAGTTCCCTCAGGGTATCCAGTGGACTCCCAAGTCATGCAGCCTGGGGTGAGTAGGCAGAGCGGCCCAAAGGTCAGCAGATTGGGTGTGGTGAGAGAGAGAGAGAGAGAGAGAGAGAGAGAGAGAGAGAGAGAGAGAGAGATGGGGTTAGTGAACCCCAGTCTCTTGGCTGCAGGAACTCAGGGAGTCTGGGGTGGGGTGGGATAGAGGGGTTCCCACCCCTGGTGGTGGGGCTCTGAGTTCTCACCTGCCAGCATTAGGGGGTACCAGCCCTCGGATCCTCAGCACGGTGCCCGCTCGGATGCCCTCGGGCAGGGAGGTCTTGTGGGGGATGTTCTGCAAGAGAAGGGGCAGGGATGGCTTCGTGAAGCAGGGTGAGCCAGAGACAGAGGATGCAAAACAAGGAAGAAAAGGTCAGACACCGGTGGAAAACAAGCCAGAGAGGGGAACAAACAGGCAGCGAGGGGGCCAGAGGGCCGAGACCAGGAGAGAGAGGGAAAGAAACCATAGAGAGAAAAGCCGTCCAGACACACACAACAAGCAAATAAATGTCGGAAGATGGAGAAACCAAGAGGGAACCACAAACAGAGAGGTTGGGAGACCTGGGATGGGGAGAGGGCGGTACTCCAGGGGCCCCAACCGCTCCCCATGCCCAGTGGCTTCTTTCCAGCTGGACATCTCTTCCAGCCTCAGCCCCAACCCCCAGCATGGCCCAGTCCGGCAGGCGCCCAGCCCCTCCTGCAGGCTCACCATGCTCTCCGCCATGGCACCAGGATGAGATGGGCAGTGGTGGCGGAGGGTATGGCCGGGAGGCCCTTAAGACAAAGGGAGGTGGGGCCAGCCGGGTGATTCACCACCCTTTCCCCCCGCCCACCGCCCACACCTGGCACAGACCCCAGCCCTGGGGCCAAACTGGCATCCCAGGATCCCTGACCCCCCCTCCACTCACTGGGAGTTCCTGGGCTCATGACCTGGCCTCCTTTGGGCTGACAAGACATAATGGGGACAGTTGCTGTGGCCTCAGGACCAGCCTTCCCACTGCCTGGCAGAGAGGACACTCGGCCCATTTAATACACAGGAGATTGGGGTTGGCAGAGACCAAGATGCTGACCCCCCTCCCTCGGCACCACCATGATTGCCTGCCTTGTTCACCCCCGTACCCCAGGTGCCCTGACCTGCTGCCCCTGTCTAGACTGGCAGGGGTGCAGGGATGTCCTTAGAGCGGCCCCTACTCAGACTGAGAACCCCCTTGAAGAATCTAGGGAGTCAAGGGGGCAAACTGAGATGCCACAGAGGTTCTTGAAGGGTGGGGTGAGCTTGGCAGAAAGCACACCTAGCAGTCTTCCCTGCCTCCCACCTCTCCACCCTCACGCTCTTCTCTGGCCCCCACCCCACCCCCTGCCCCACCCAGCAGCTGGGAAAGAGGCCTGGGGCAGAGGCGGGCAGAGAAATGTAAAGTCTGGGTGCTGGTATAACCTGCCCCCACACCAGACCTTCTAGACACTTCCCCAGACATCCCCCCCATCACCACCCATGCAGAGGCACCCACCGTGCCTAGGGGTCTAGGAAGTCCTGGGAAAGTGGGGGGGGGGCACAAAGTGCCCAAGAACTAACCACCTAACTGACTCACTGCCACTTCCCAGCGACTCAAGGGCCGGATGGTGAGTTTCTGAGAATAACTCTTTTCAACAATAGAAAACCCCGTTTTTCCCTCCTTCAGAGCTGCTGAATCTGTGGATCTCAGGCCAATGTGTAACCACTGTGATACAGGACAAGGACTTGGCAAGCTACATGCAGTCGTTGAAAACCCTCCCAGAATCCAAACTCGCGACCGACGCATGGCCACCCGACCGCACCCGCAGAGCTGCCCGTGAGAGTGTAAGCCCCCGTGGTTCGCAGCTCAAGATGTGACCACCTGGACTTGCAGCCCCCAGGACGTCCTGCTGTCCTCTGACACAGGGGTCCACCACCAATCAGTCGGAATCCACTCAAAGATGCCAGATTGGGGAGCTCTGGAGGGGAGGCCGGCAGCTGTATTGACATGGAGGCTGTGAGCGGCCCCTTCTGCAGAGAAGGACGTGCGTCAGTGAAGGCAGGAAGCCCCAGGGTCTGTGTGTGATCAAACCCTCTCAACCGAAGGGGGGAGGGGCAATCCCAAGGACAGGAACCTGCCCTGTCTGCTCAGACTCAGGACTCAGGGCCTGCTGCTCCTTGGGGGCGGGTTGGCAGGTTTTCCTTCTTAAAAAAGAAGGTTTTCTTCCACTTCTTTGTTGCTTTATTCCTCCTGTGGCAACAGTATCATCTCCCAATGACTCATTCTTTTTTTTTTTTTCATTGTCTGCCTGGGGATTACTTCACAAGCCACAGTCCCAGCCTGCCTTTGGTGATTGGCCAAGAGATGGGGTTCACACGTGTCTCTTTCCAAGCCTCCATTCTTGCATCTTCTCATCAGGATAAGGAATAAAATCCAGGGTCGCTGGGGAATCCAGGGTCACTCTGTCCCCTGAGACCCCTGGGCAGTCGTGTGGGCTGGTGCTCCGCGGGTTTTTGAAGTCCAGTGACTGCTCTTTCAGAAGTGGATCCTGGGGCGCCTCTGCATGAACTGGAAACGCCAGCCTTTTCTGTTAGCGGCCAAGTGGCCTGTGTGCGGCTCCCGGGGACTCCCCCAGGTGGGTGTTGCTGGTCCTGACTCATGGAGACCCTTGCTTGCGGAGCGGGACAGCTCCATTGGCCACCGGCCAGCCCGTCTGCCACCTACAGCGAGACGGGCTTGAACCCCAGAGTCTCTCAAAGTGTGCCACCTAGACCACCTGGTAAATGTGTTAAAGTAGAGACTCAGACAAACGGAAACCACACCCACGGCCATCAAGTCCATTTCAGCTCATACCCAGCCCACGGACAGACTGGAACGTCCCCGTGTGTTTCCAAGGCTCCTTTGGTGTTAGGAGCCACAGAGTGGGCCCCAACTCATCGGATTCTGAGGCCCAGAAGGAGACACCCTGCCCCGTCCTGTGCTGTGGTCACGAACAGGGCCTGCTGCTTGACTGAGCACAATGTCCTCCTTCAGGGACTGGTCTCTCCTGACAACACGCCCAAAATGTGTGAGACGGATCTCTCCCTCTTTGCCCCCGAGGAGCATCGGGCTGTACTTCTTCCAAGTGTGGGGGAGGCCGTGCATGGTACTTTGAATACTCCCCACTACGGCAGCTGGAAGAGTCATCGTTCTCTTGCACAGCAGCTGCTGGGTTGGAACTGCTGATGCTGCAGTTAACAGGCCAACTTATAACCCGGGGCTCTCAACCAGTGGAGCCCAAACTAACCATCACACCAGCTGCCCCCCAGTTGACTGGCCCCTGAGGCGGAGAAGAACCAGCGCACAGGTGGCTGAGGCTGCACATCTTGACAGAACGGTCTGTCCGGCCTCCTCCCGAGGACGGGGTCCAACCTTCGGGTTAGCAGTCCCATGCCCAACCACCGGGCAGCCCGGCCTCTTTGACAGTTTATGCAAGCAAGCAAGCGAAAACAAGAGCTCTCAAAGGAGACAGTGGCTCTGCCGCCTGGGCCGTCCCAGCGCCTCCTCTCTCCGCCACACCTTTCTCCTGCCCAGCGCTGGTGGGCTCCACGGCCAGGCTTTCGGTTAACGGCCCCGCATGGCACGCACAGGGCCACCTGGGCTCCCGTGACAGCCTGTGTGGCAGGCCTGCGCTCTCACTGTCCTGTCAAGGTCCCCCTGACCACCAGCTGGACCCGGGGACCTCCGCTGGGCCCCAGTACTAAGGCCGCAAAGGGCGGGGGTGAGCAGGCCCGAGGGCTGCCTTGAGGTCCACTTCTGGAAGGAGTTTAGGGGGAGAGGGAGGGAGTGCAGAAGAGCAACACCCAGACTGTGTCAGGGTCACTGGGTCGTCACGTGGGGAGCTTATTTTGAGCACAGGAAAGTCCCCGCCCTACCCAGCTCAACCTACAGACGCTGAAAAGGACACATTAGGTCCATCTGGTGTTGTTTTCCCTCTTCTCTTAAGCTTTTAAGTCCACCTGAAATGTACTCCGGTGCACCTGGGCGTCTTGGGATCTACTCACACAGTTCCCCACAAGGCCACCACGGCCACCAGGGCCGCTGGGTTGAGACCCGTACCTTTCGTTTTGATGTATGGGAGAGAGTATCTTTTTTTAAAAAATAATTTTATTGGAGGCTTTTACAGCTCTTATAACATTCAATACATCATCTGTATCAAGCACATTTGCACACATGTTGCCACATACATTTCCAAACATTTTCCACTTGAACCCTTGGTATAAGCTCCTCCTTCCCCCTCCCCCCCCCCATTCTTAAATGAATCATTTTATTAGGGGCTCATACACCTCCCCTCACGATCCATACACGCATCAATTGTAGGCAGGCCTCATGTGCACACTTGTTGCATCATCCCTCTCAAAACTTCCTCCCTCCACCAAGGCCCCCAGTACCAGCTCCCCATATTTCCCTTCCCCCCATGAACCTGAAATAATTTACAAATTGCTATTGCTTTTTCATATCGTACACTGTCCAATGTGTCCCTTCACTCACTTCCCTGTTGGCCTTGCCCCAGAGAGGAGGTTCTGTGTAGATCCCTGAAGTTGGTTCCCCCTTTCTACTCCACCAAGAGTATCTTCTATAACTAAACATGACCCCCAAACCCACTGCTGTCCAGTCCGTGCTGACTCCTAGCCTGGAGCTGTGGACAGGAGCAGGACGCTGCCCAGTCTGTCTCCGCGGAGCTGCTGGAGGCTTCCAAGTGCTGCCTGTGCGGCCGAGACACGACCCCCGCAGAGCTCCGTATTCATGAAGACAGCAAAGGCTAGCAGTGCAGGCCCTTTCAAGGGGCAGCCTTCTCTCCGTAAGGCTTGGACTCACTTATACGTCTGGTATCTACGTCTTCAGTAGGCTAAGCTGCCTTTCTAAATTTGAGATCTGCTTATTGGGCCTGAGCCCCGGTGGTGTACTGGTTGAGGGCAGGACTGCACCCCACTGGGTTGGTGGTTCAAATCCAGCAGCAGCTCTCCAGGAGCAAGGCTGGGTAGCTCCCACGACCACCAGGGGGCAGTGATGCCCACAACACAAAACCAGACCAAACCAAAAAGATCTACTTAGTGATGTGTATTAAAAACATAAATACGGGCTGAGCCCCGGTGGCATAGTGGTTGTGCGCGGGACTGCGGCCCACTGGGGCAGAGGTTCAATTCCAGCAGTGGGGTTGGGCCTCCTACTTCCACCACTGGAGAGCAGTGATGCCCCCCCCCCAAAAAAAAAGAAAGAGGTTTAGGGCTGAGCCCGGGTGGCGTAAGTGGTTGAGTGCGGAACTGTGGCCCGCAGGCTTGGCGGTTCAAGTCCAGCAGCGGCTCTCAGGAGCAGTGCTGGGTAGCTCCCACGACCACCAGAGACAGTGATATCCACACGAAAAAGAGGTTTATATAGGAGAGCAATTGAAAATTGAGAAAACATCCTAGCCCCGTCCAGATCAAGCCTGTAAGTCCCATATTAGCCCGCCTGTCTGATACCAATCTGTAAAGTAGACTGGCGCAGCTCACGCAGTGGCGTGGCATGCAGGAGGACTGCAGGCCAGTGGGGGACGGTCGTGTGGACCCGGTGGTGGTGGAGGCGGCTCAGCGCTGGCAGGGCTCTCCACGTGGCTCCTCAGCCCCAGGGCTCTGGCACGGCGCCCCGGGCACCTCGTCAGCAAGGTGCCTCATGGGAGTGAACCTGTGTCCCGCCCCCAGCGAGCTCTTTATCTCCATGGCACCGCCCAGTGAGGTCACGCAACTGCAACTGATTGACAGCTAAACCCCGCCCCTTCCCTGAAGTCTCCAATGGACAACAGAGTCTGCCGCACCGCCGACTCACGCCGCGGCTCCGCCCTATGAGCAGGGGTGAGGTTGACGTCGGCCTGGGCAGTGCTCTGTTCCGCGGTACACAGGGCCACCTCACAAGGACGGGGACAACAGTGACAGTGGTGTCACAGGGAGCCCAAAGGGAGAGTGTGGTGTGCTTTGAATCAAAGAGCATCACCCTGTTAGGGAGAGGGGCAGGAAAACTGCCTTCAGACGCGTAGCGATCACCAGAGGGCAGTGATGCAAAAAAAAAAACAAAAAAAACCCAGATGTGTAACGATCTCACTGGAGCTAGAAGGAATGAGAGCTTTGCAGTTTGGTCTTTTTGTGTAGTCGAGGTTCCCATGATTTTGCAGCAGTGCTGGTCAATTTACCCTCAAATATGCTGTTTACGAGCGGCACCTCTTAGGCCCCCAATGGATGGAAAAGAAAAGGGTAAAAAAAATATTGCATGAACATAATAGCCGAAAGAATGCAGGGACAGCAATATTATTATGAGAAAAAGTAGACTTTAAGACAAAATCTAGAGCCGAGCCCCAGTGGTGTAGTAGTTGACTGCAGGACTGCGGCCCATGGGCTCGGTGGTTCAAATCCAGCAGCGACTCTCCAGGAGCAAAGCTGGGTAGCTCCCACAACCACAAGAGGGCAGTGATGCCCCCCAAAAACGATAAAATCTACCCTAAAAAATATATAAAATAAAAAAGACAAAAACTGCAAAAACATCTAAAGGTGGGTATTATATAGTGAAAAAGGGAATGCATTAACAAGAAGATTATAACTATACCTTCCTTCTGCATTGGGATAGATAATATGTTGGGTCACGAGGCAAGTCTTGATAAATTTATTTTTTTTCGGCAGGTGAGTTGTTACACATGCCTTAGCGGATTCGGACTTCCATGGCCACAGTCCTGCTGATAATTTCTTAAAAGATTGACATCATACAAGTATTTTTTTCCGATTACAGTGATGTACAGCTAGAAATCCCAAGCACCCAGAAAAATGCACGAATACAGGCCAATTAAGCAACACTTTGTCAAACGGAAAGGAACACAGCTGAAAAAGAAACAAAACAACTCAAGACTCGTGTTTGAAAAGATCGGAGACATTGACACATGTGTAGGGAGGCTAACCGAGAAATGGAAGGAAGAGAAGCAAACAGCAAAATAAGAAAAGAAAGTAGGCTGAGCCCCGGGGGCGTAGTAGTTGTGCGCGGGACTGTGGCCCACTGGGATGGAGGTTCAATTCCAGCTCCCAGGAGCAAAGGCTGGGCCTCCTACTCCCACCACCTGAGGGCAGTGATGCCCCCCCCCAAAAAAAAAGAAGAAAAAAAAAAGAAAAGAAAGGAGAGCTGAGCCCCAGTGGCGCAGTGGTTGTGTGTGGGACTGCGGTTCACAGGGTTGGCGGTTCAAATCCAGCAGCAGCTCTCCAGGAGCAAGGCTGGGCCTCCCCCTCCCACCAGAGGGCAGTGATGCCCTCCCCCCAAATTAAAAAATAATAGGAAACAGCTGCAAAGATGGGTGGACATGGGGGCTGCAGCAGAGGCTCGGACACAGTAGGAATTGTGAGGACGCGGAAGGAGGCCTTCTGATGTCGGGGTGGGGGTGGGGGTGGCTATGAGTCAGAGGCAGCTCGCAGCCCAGACAATAGAGCCACAGTAACCAAAGCAGCCTGCTGCTGCTGTAACAATAGACACATAACCCCGTGGAAGAGGACTGAGAGTCCAGGCGCAAATCCACACATCTATGGTCCACTGATTTTTGACAAAGGTGCCAAGTCCCCTGACTGGGAAAACAAGAGTCTCTTTAAGAATTGGCATTGGAAAAATCAGCTGCCCACATGCAGACATCTGAGACAGGGTCCACGCCCACGCCGTTGAGCACTGGAACACTGATTATGGTAGATGTTGTTAGTTTAAAATGTAACACCTTATTTTTCCTCCTTTGTGACCCATTTAAAAAGTTGTTTAAGGAAAAATGAGCTGATACCAAGGGCTCAAGGAGAAAGAAAATATTTTGAAAATGATTGCCCCCCACCCCTTGGCTGAGCCTGGTGGCGTAGTGATTGAGTGCAGGACTGTGGCCCACAGGGTTAACGGTTCAAATGCAGCAGCAGCTCTCCAAGAACAAGGCTGGGCCTCCCACTCCCACCAGGGCAGTGATGCCACACACAAAAAAATTACTAAAGGACTGACCCGGGTGGCATAGTGGTTGTGTGCGGGACTGCAGCCCACTGGGATTGAGGTTTGATTCCAGCTCCATGAAGCAAAGGCTGGGCTTCCTACTCCCACCACCAGAGAGCAGTGATGCCCCCTCCAAAAAATAATAATTACCTAGAAGGAGAGGTTTGGGGGAGTGGGGAGCTCACAACACAAGAGTGTGAGAAGGCAGTGTTCTGACACTGCGGGTGATGACGGCACAACTCTCCTTAACCTGACTGGATATTAAACTGTATGACAAGCGAAGCAGATGCCCATAAAGCCGTCCTTTAAAAAAGGACATTTCAGTGACCACCAAACTCATGGAACTATCCTCACTGTTATTAGCCACCAGAAGATGCTGGTCCATTCCACTAGGAGGGTTCACAGCTCTCTCTCTCTCTCTCTCTCTCTCTCTCTCTCTCTCTCTCACACACACACACACACACACACACACACGAAAATAACAAATGCCAGTGAGGATGTGGGGGCAGTAGAACTCATATCTCTCACTGGTGGTGGTGCTGGAAAAAGCGCTGGGCTGAGAACTTCAAGATCTGCAAGTTCAAACCCACCAACTACCCCTAGGGAAAAAGATGAGGCTTTTTGCTTCCATAAACATTTACAGTCTCCAGAATCCTCGCGAAACTGGCAATGAGGTGGAAAAGACTTGGCAGTGGGTTGTGGTGTGTGCGTGTGTGTGTGTGTGTGTGTGTTTTCAGTTTTTCCATTGCTGGTGGGAATTCAAAATGATACAGCCTTTGTGAAAAACGGTATGCTAGCTATTTGAGAGACTGAAAATAGAATTACGATATGACCTCGCAATGCCAAGGCAGAGGCTCAACTACTTGCACAAAATCTCCAGGTCACACCCAAATTCTGTTCCTGTGTATATCTTTCAATCACATGGGGAGGGATGTCAGAACCAATATTATGGTTGTGATTTCGCCTGACTCTAGTTCAAGAAAGGAGAGCTGGTGGCAGAGTGGTTACACCTGGGCCGCTAACCTCAAGGAATGCAGTTCGAGACCATCAGCTGCTTCCTGAGAGAAAGACCAGGAAGAAACTCAGAACCGCACAGGCATAGTTCTAGCCTGTCCTACAGGGTCACCATGGGTCAGTATTGACCTGAAGGCAATACGTGAAAAGGATAATGATGCCTCCACAGTTGACCAGACCTACGTAAACCATAAACACATGGATGGATTTTTAGCTGTCATCCAGGAACTGGTGACATAGTGGTTACTCACTGGGCTGCTAATCACGAGATCAGCAGTTCAAAACCACTAGCTGCGCCACAGGACAAAGACCAGACTTTCTCCTCCTAAACAGAGTGACAGTCTCAGAGACTCACAGGGAGAATCTGCCCTGTGCTAAAGGGCTGGGGAGTCGGAGTCAAGCCGATGGCAGGGAGGCTTTGTCGCTGTTCTTCGAGTCTAAGAACAACCAGCGCTGATGATGGGGCCCCACTGGATCCTTGCCCTCGAGTTGATCAATGAAATGATGCTGTCGCAATGTAAAGCAATTGACAGCGCCCCGCTATTGGGGGGAAATAGTGTCAGCAGTCGTAAAGGTCACCTATGCTACCCAAGGATTTTAAATCATAATATTCAAGATCTGAAGAGGAAATGGTATTAAGTTTAAATTCTGAATGCCAGTGAAAGTCCATTTGTAGGGGGTCTATGTGGCTTAAACCTCGAACCATTGGTCAGGAATGTGAACCAGACAGAACATGCTAGAAAGTGGGTTAAGCAAATAGAGTGAGGTTAAAATTTAACACTTTAAAAAAAATTAACATCGGGCTGAGCCCCGGTGGCATAGTGGTTGTGCGCGGGACTGCGGCCCACTGGGTTGGAGGTTCAAGTCCAGCTCCCAGGAGCAAAGGCTGGGCCTCCTACTCCCACCACCTGAGGGCAGTGAGGGCAGTGATGCCTTAAAAAAAAAAAATTAACACCGGGGCTGAGCCCCAGTGGCGTAGTGGTTGTGGGAGTGTGGCCCACTGGTTTGGAGGTTCAAATCCAGCAGCAAAGCTGGGCCTCCTACTCCCATCACCAGAGGGCAGTGATGCCCCCCCAAAAAAAACAAACAAAAAAATTAACACCTTATCACTTGTTGGCCCTTCTGACCCATTATCAATTTATTCTAGATTGTATCCTTTTCTGAAATTTTATTTGGATCATGTTATTGGGGGCTCGTACAACACATCACAATCCATCCATCCATCCATTGTGTCAAGCACATTTGTACATTTGTTGCCATCATCATTTTCAAAGCATTTCTTTCTACTTGAGCCCCTGATATCTTTTCTTTCTCCTTTTTTTTTGGTTTTTGGGCATCACTGCCTCTGGTGGTCGTGGGCGCTACCCAGTGCCGCTCCTGAGAGCCGCCGCTGGATTTGAACTGCCAAGCCTTCAGGCCGCAGTCCAGCACTCAACCACTCAACCACGGGGCTCAGCTCCTGATATCTTTTCAACTGAGGTCTTCCTCGGTTTTATTTGCTACTGCTTTTTGGTGTGAGAATGTTTTTCTGTATATGAAATCTAGGCTAGGTAAATCTATAGAGACTGTAACTGGATTAATGGTTTCTTGGGGGTAATGCAAGGGAAGTGGGGGGGAAGTGGGGAGTTAATAATAATGAGTATGAGGAAAAAGAAAATGTTCTAAAATTGTGGTTATGATGGCACAACTCTTTAATATGCTTAAACTACTGAATTGTATGATGTGAATTATATGTCAATACACTGTTTTAAAATCCTAATGTAGTACATACAATGGAATACTGCATTACCAATAAGAGAAAGGAAGCCCTAAAAATTCGTTCTATTGGGGGCTCTTACAAATCTGACGACAGTCCATCATTCAGTTGTGTGAAGCACACTTGTACATGGGCTGCCTTCATTTCCAAAACATTTTCCTTCTACTTCAGCCCTTGGTATCGCCCCCCCTCCCCCGCCCCCTGCTGAAAGAAGTATTGGTGCATTGAGAGTGAAATAAGTCAATTACAAAAACACAAATACTGTGCTACTTCACTTATATAAAAGTCAAAGCCAGGCAGAGGTATCGAGACCTAAGTGACTTCGCAGTTACCCAGGCAGGGCAGGAGGGCTGGGGAAAGGGAGGTCGGGTTGATGGAGCACCGAGTTTCGGTGAGTGGCGATGGAAAAACCACACTGCTTAAGTGTGAAGTTGCACAGTCAATTAATGTAATTGCTGTCAATAAGTTGCCTACCTATAAAAAGCTGGAGTGGCAACGGTTGTGCAATTGGCTTATTTACCACGGTGATGGGGGAGGGTGCCCCACAGGGAGAGTTGCTGAGGCAACTTTTGTAGAACCGAAAAACGTCCTGCGATTTGGTCTTTGGCCCAGAGGGTTAGGGTCAGGGTTTCGCGGGGTTAATTGGCCTAATAGCATGTTTCGTGTTGCTGGTCCACGTCCTAGTTTGTTGCCTAGTGCCTGGGTCTTTAAAGCTCGCAGCAAGTGGCCCTCAAGATATAATTAGTATGTGTGCAGCTGGAGCAACAGAGGAAGAAGCAGAGTCAGGCATGGGAGGGGGCGACAGAATGTGAGGCTTGTCGTCCCTCGAACACGGCCTCCTCTGCCAGGAGACCAGACGGATCTGGGGGAGTCCAGCTCCCTCACGGAACATTTTGGTCAAAGGTTCTATAGAAGAATCTTGATTAAAAATAAAACAAAACTCTAACACAGAACAGCCTTTCAAATGCTCGTGGATTCCAGACTTTCTCTGAACTTCTTTTTTTCAGTTTCTTTTTTTTCCTATAATTTTATTGAGGGTTTCCTTACAGCTCTTATAACATTCAATACATTATTTGTATCAGATATATTTGTACACATGCTGCCAAATTCATTTCCAAATATTTTCTACTTGAGTCCTTGGTATAAGCTCCTCTTTCCCCCTCCTTTTTTTTGGGGGGGGGAGGGGCATCACTGCTCTCTGGTGGTGGGAGTAGGAGGCCCAGCTCCCCTGCTGGAATTGAACCTCCGTCCCAGTGGGCCACAGTCCTATGCACAACCACTACGCCACTGGGGCTCAGCCCCTTTCCCCCTCCTTTTAAAAATTTTTTTTGTTTGTTTGTTTTGTTTGTTTTGGGGCATCACTGCTCTCTGATGGTGGGAGTAGGAGGCCCAGCCCCACTGCTGGAATTGAACCTCGGTCCCAGTGGGCCGCAGTCCCTCACACAACCACTACGCCACTGGGGCTCAGCCCCCAAAATTTTTTTATAAATCATTTCATTGGGGGCTTATACAACTCCCATCACGATCCATACCTACATCAATTGTATGCAGAGCACATTTGCACACTTGTTGCCATCATCACTCTCAAAACATCCTCCCTCTCTTTGGCCCCCAGTACCAGCTTCCCATATTTCCCTTCCCTCCCCACACCCTTAATAATTTACAAATTGTTTTTTGGTTTGTTTGCTTGTTTTTTAATGGCATCACTGCCCTGGTGGGAGTAGGAAACCCAGTCTTGTTCCTGGAGAGCTGCTGCTGGATTTGAACCGTCGACCCTGTAGGCCGCAGTCCCGCACACAACCACTGCGCCACCAGAGCTCAGCCAATTTACAAATTGTTATTACTTTTTCATATCGTACATTGTCCAATGTGTCCCTTCACTCACTTCCCTGTTGTACCTACCCAGAGAGGAGATTACATGTAGATCCCTTAAACTTTTTAATACATTTT
>PVJH01040192.1:0-15846 GCA_004026705.1 Nesogale talazaci
AATAGAACTCGTGGCCTTGAGTTGGAGGGATGGAATGTATTTTGATATACTAAACACTTCCTGATACAAAGCTCTTTCTTACACTTCTTTGAGTGTCAATGAATTTGCTTCTACAGTCAGGTGGCCTACATCAGTTTGGATGGGACACCACAAGGCATTCACTACTCAAGCTATTCTTGAATCACCAAGTGCATAGACAAATACTACCTTACTGAAAGGGAGAGTGGGAATTCTGTGTTTCTTCTCTTTTCCAGTTCCAGGACGATCAGACAGATCACGCCAACTGCCCTTCCTTTATTAAAGTCCCGAATCACTGGTCTCAGTGTCAAAATTGGATGAAAAATTGGAAAGTCAAAAAGCATATAATTTGATATTATGCTAAGGGGATTTATTTTCTTAGAGTTTAAGATTGTTACTTTATTGTTATTTCTAGTGTTAATTTGACCAGATGCTACACTAAATTTAAATACCGTATTTTAAAGTGACATGTTTCTGTACCTTTACTGAACACACCTCAGTCACATCTTTTTATTGATTATTTTGTTTTACACTTTCTGAGATGTAATAAGGCTTGAAATCTTCATCAAAATGGAATAGAAAAATAATACAATTGTTCACCAATTTTAAGGCCTCATAAATATATATTATATCTAATGTGCTGACATTTATCGTTTTGCATTTATTGAAAAAGTAAATAAAGACTGAGTCCTGGTGGCACAGTGGTTGAGTGTGGAACTGCGGCCCATTAGCTTGGCAGTTCAAATCCAGCAGCAGCTCTCGGGGAGCAAAGCTGGGTAGCTCCCACTGCACCAGAGGGCAGTGATGCCAAAAAAGAAAAGAAAAGAAAAAGTAAATAAAATCTTAAATTAAATGAGGGTATATTTGAAAAATATTCATGACTATTTCAGTTGCTCTGGAAAATATATTTGAAAATATCTTTGCAAGTAATTTTTTGTATTTATGATATGCCCCATTGTTATAATGTAGCATTTCCACCGTTATATTCTGAAGACAATTTTGATAATATTGAGATGATATATTTAAATATTTTCCCTAAAATGTCCACATGTAGGCACCGTGTTGAGGATGGCGCAGGACCAGGCAGTGTTCTGCGCTATTGTACATAGGGGCACTGTGGGTAGGAAATAACTGGATGACACATAGCTACAAAAATATGCAAAAAATGTTCTCCAAGTGTATGGCTAAAATAACACTATTTTCCAAGTGAACATACACAGAGGTATATGGTGTTGTGAAAGATTTTCCTAAACTCAATGAGAACATCTGAAAAATTGTGCATTGTCTGAAGCCTATTATTTGGGCTTTCCACTCACTTGCTTCCCAGATTACTGATCCAGAGAAGTCCATTAGTGGTTTAGTTAGCTATATTATCTGTGAATACAAAGTATTTGTGTGTCAGGCAAGGTTCTCTTAGAGAAATAAAAATCAGGACACTAGTAATTCATTTTATATATTTATATATAGAGAAAGGTATATAAGATAAGAAAGAAACAGTTAACTATCTATAAAGCAGTACAGATTGCTCGGTGCAACTCACTTGCGTGAGGAAACTTGAAGACTGGAAACTTCAAGTCTTGAGGGCCTCTGAGTAGTCCTCTGTAGAGCAATTCAGGCTATCTGGTCACAGGCAGCAAACAGCAGAGCAGGTCACCAACAGTCAGGCAAATGACAGAGTCCAACAGTCCCCAGCTCAAGAGATGTATATCCCAGGAACATGGCAAAGTAGGGCTTGAAGGGTCCTCAACACAGTCCATGATTAGGTGTCCCAGGAGTAGTGTTGCTTGGAGGTCGAGGCACAGGACGAAAAAAGTTGCTCTCTGGTCTGAAGATCCAGAATCAAGAGAGAGGGCGGGACTCAACGAGCCCTTCCTAACTCTGTCCTTCAATTCATCCCGTGTGTTCATTGGCCGTGCTGTCACAACAGACCCACCAATCTTCTGTGGCCATGTTGGCATAACAAACCTACCCATCACAATTTGGGAAATAGCATCCTAAAAGATGCTATCAGTTAACATCTAGTCACCCTAGAATAGATGAGATATAACCCTGTCTAAGTTGCTTCTACACTTCTTGTCTGTCAGTTTGTCCTACTGAGGTGATTTGTGGTTTGCTGGGATAACAAAAGCTCTGTCAGGGGTATTCCAAATTTCAACAGGATCAGCCAATGTGAACAGTTTTCAGCAGAGCCTTCAGACTAAGAAGAGACAATGAAGAAGCAATCATAAATTATTTTAATGAAATATGCAAAGAACTCAAGTTAGAAAAAACAAAAAGGTAGACTCTGTATATCTTTTACTTTTTTTTGGGGGGGGGGGGCATCACTGCACTCCGGTGGTGGGAGTAGGAGGCCCAGCCTTTGTCACTGCTGGAATTGAACCTCCATCCCAGTGGGCCGCATTCCCACGCACAACCACTATGCCACCAGGGTTCAGCCTAGACTCAGCATATCTTAAATTGAAAGAACTGAAGAAAAATGAAAGTCTGTAATTCCAACATAGAGAAACTCTATGTTAAGAATACTGAAAGATACAGAAAATTTGGAAATAAGATGGAAAGAATACAGTCACTAATAAAAAAGAAATAGTTCACATTACACCATCTTAGTAGGTAGCTCATGAACTATAACTAATGGTACTAAAGGAAGGGACGTTTCACTGTACTGAATGCATTAGTCAAAAACCAGGCTTTAAGAATTGATGGAACACCAGCTGAAATGTTTCATCATGTTGCTAAGCACTGAACGTACTCACTTCTTATGCCAAAAATTTGGAAGAAATTGGCCTATTGACTGGATGCATCCTTAGTGTGTCCAAACAACAGAAAGATGACCCCACAGAGAACTCATAGAACAGTATAATTGATATCACATGCAAGTAAAATTTGTTAAAGATCATTTAGCAAAGGTTGCAGAAGATCATTGACATGAAGTTTCCAGAGGTTCAGGACAAATAAAGAAGACAAGGGCAATGGGATATCATTGCTGATGTCAGATAGAGTTGGGCTAGAATTAAAAAAAATACCAGAAATTTGTGCATTCATTTTTTTATTGACTAAACAAAGACATTATACTGTGTGAAGCATAATAAACTATAGATAAATGAGAAGAATGGGAATCCCAGGACACGTCATTGTGTTCATACAGAATGTGTACATGGATCAAAAAGGAACAGAGTGAATAGAACAAGGGGTTACTGCATGACAAAATTAGGAAAAGTATGTCCACATATATCTTTCACCATATTTATTAAATATGTATATGGAGCACATAATTGAAAAATTGCCTTATTTGCAGAAGAATGCCCCATCAAGATTGGAGAAAGACTTAATAACAACTTGGTGGAAGTGAAGAGAAGTTTATCCCTTGTGAAGATCAAGGATTGCAGTCTTTAGTATAGATTATAAATCAAAGTAATAAGACCAAAATCCTCACAAATAGACCATTAGGTAATAGTGGGAAAACGTTAAAGTGGAAAAAATGTTAGCGTTATCAATAATTTCATTCCAAATGGATTCAAAATGATCATTGAAGCAACCATAATAAAATAAAAAAGATGAACTTCATTGGATATATCTCCCATGTAAAAGCTCTTTAAAATGCTGAAGGACAGAGGTTGTTTTGAGAAAAAAGATGTGTCTGCCTTACGCCATGGAAATTTCTGTTTGGCTCTTTGACCTCATCATTTATTCTTTTTGCCTTACCTGCTCTAAGAATAAGCCCCAGTTTTAAAGTCTCTTCTAACATCCACTTTTCTTTCTTTAATGTCATTTCGGTGACTCTTCTCTTCATTGATGATGCTCTTTATGTCATCATCCAGCTCCCTAGGTCCTCTGTCAGTGTTTGGTGCAACAAATCTGTTTTTGAGTTATTCATAATAGTCAGGTTGATATACCCAGCATCTTCCTCTGGCTCTTGTGGTCTTGGTTCCATTTTCTTCAGATTCTACTTGAGCCTGCATTTCAGTCGCTGGGAGGCTGTTCCACAGTTGCTCCCCTCCTGGTATTAGTTGCTAATGCTAAGCTCCATCATGACGTCCCACAGATGCAGTCAATCGGCTTCCTGTGCATTCAATCCAGAGAAGGCAACATGCCTCGTAACTTTTTGTGTTGTTGAAAAATGGTCTTTATTGTTAGAATTTGCCAGTCTTGCAAAATTCTATCATGTGAGCTGCAGCTTTATTTCTATCACCAACACCATATAATCCAACTACTGTTCTTTCTTCTTTGTTTCCAATTTTGTAATTCCAATGGCCTTGATACTTATGCATGCTCTCAACTGCTCATATGCAAGTGCAAGGTGAAGCTGAAGATAATTAAAGCAAAGCCTACAAAGTTCAAAATAAGACCTTAGGTATATCCCACCTCAATATGAAGGATAGATATTTGCCTATCAAAATCCACCTTTTACTTCCAACTATACCTTGAAATGTGGTCTTGACGATAATGCAATGCCGCTCCACTTGAGTCTTTTTTTCCTTCCATAGTAAACCATATGTTTTTCTGATTCAGAATGGTCAATACCAGACCACTTCAGTTCACAGAAACCTAGAATATGGAACTCTATCCATTTCATTGTTGACTACTTCTAATTTTCCTAGATTCATTCTTTGTACACTCCATATCCTGATTAATTGATATTTGTACCTGATGAGCTATATAATGACATAAAAAGCATCAAAATGAGGGGGCAGGGGAGAGATCACTGAAAAACAGGAAAATCTCATGAAGAGAAGATTGCCAGAGATCGTGCCAGAAATGATCCACTGAGTTTGGAAGGTACTCAAAACATAACTGTGGAAGACCTGACTTTGAAAAGTTGTATTGATTATAATGACTTAAAGTAAAGCCTGCAGGAAGGAAAGTCTTCCTGAACTTCATTTGCTGATAAGGTTCAATTTAAAGGGAGAAGGAAGAGGTATATCAACTCTACTATAGAGAAATTCAGTCAAAACAAGTATCGTTCAAATTTATTCACCGACCATTGAAGGTAAAAAACAAATGAACAAATAAAACTCAGAGTCATGGGTTCTACAGCAACTCATAGTGAATCTCTATGATAGGGAAGAACTGCCCGTGGAGGTTTCCAAGACTGCATCTCCTTACAGCCCTAGAAAGCCTCCTCCTTCTCCTGAAACTAGTGGTACAGAACCTGAAGAATTCTACCAGCCTCTACAGTCGGACATGATCAATGCTTTTATCGCAATTGACTGAACTCTTAAGTCTAACCCTAGCAATAACCCTAGAGAGAGTCCTAACCCTCAGTCTAACTCCAACCCTTACCTTAACCCTAACCCCTGTATTTGTCTAATTTTTTAATGCCATGCAATCTACCCAGGCCATATTTGCCATGGACTAGTAGATCATGATCAATGTCCTAGTGCCCCGATCTAAAGAAACATAATGGTTATAGGACCTTTAAAAATGCTGTACAGTTTGGGCCTTCCTTTATCTTACCAGAATATGGTTCAATATCAAACCTGATTATTTTGAAATTTAAAAGTGGTAATCAAGGTGGGAAAAAATTTCAATAGCAAGGTTGAGGGATAAAAGAGGGGACATTACAACAGACCCTGATGAAATCCAAAGGATAATTACACAGTACTACAAAGTATTATAATCCAATGAATTCAGCAACTTGAAAGAAATGGACAAATTATTAGAAAAACAACCTGTCGAAAGACTATCCCCAATGGATGTCAAGAATCTCAGCAGACCCATAGCAATAGAAGAAATAGACAAGATTATTAAAGAATTAGCAGCAGCAACAACAACAAAAACCCTGGGCCCGATGACTTCACAGGGGAATTCTACCAAGCATTCAGGGAATAAGTGACATCAATCCTAAACAAACTCTTCCAGAAAACAGAAAATGGTGGAAAATTCTGGAATTTCTCCTATGAAGCTATTTTATCTCTGATATCATAATGGGGTAGGGATTCCAGGAGAACTGAAAACTACAGACCAATATCCTTAAAGAACATCAATGCAAAATTTCTTAACAAAGTATTAGCCAATAGAATACAATAATAATAATAATAATAGCTCACCATAAACAAGTGGGATTCATACCAGGGATGCAGGCATGGTGCAACATACCAAAGACAATTAGTATCCTTTGCTACATTGACATGAAAAAATATAGAATCACAAGATAATATTGATAGATGCAGGGAAAGTATTCAACAACATTCAATACCAATTCCTGTTTAAGACACTCAAGAAAATAGAAATGAAGGAAAAATTCCTCAAGATAATGCAAGATGCAATTTCCTATGTGGTAGTCAATGGAAAAAAGATCAACACAATCCCATTGAAAAAAGTGACCAGACAAGGATGCCCCATTTCCCCACTTTTATTTAACATTGTACTGGAGGTTTTACTTTACAGCATAAGGCAAAGAAAAGACATCAAAGTTGTTTCTCTGGTGAAGGAAAGGGTGAAACTCTTTGCAGATTTATATATTGAAAATATCAAAAGCTCCAAAAGGGAGTACTGGAAGCAATAGAGGAATAGTTCAGCAAGGGAGGATATAAGATCAACAAACCAAAGTCTATCAGAATGCTATATACATCTGATAAGAACAGGAGATGAAAAAGGTAGTACCCTTCACAATAACAAAGCACAGATTGAAATATCTAGGGATATACCTGACTAAAAGAACAAAAGATTTATGTGAGGAAAACTACAGAACTCTATTACAAGAAACCAAGAGTGAACTCAACAGATGGAAAAATATCCTTGCTAGATTTAGTATAGTAAAGATGTCAGTTTTGCCCAAGGTACTGTGTAAGTTTAATACAATCCCAATGCAATACAATTACCTTCATCTTTCCTCAAGGAGATGGAAAAACTGATTACCAACTTCTTATGGAGAGGGAGAAAGGGCCCAAATTATCAGAAAACTCCTCAAGAAGGAGACACAGTGGGAGGGTTTGCTTTGTCTGACATCAGCATTTGCTATACATCCACAGTAGTCAAAACCACATGGTATGGGTACAATGACAGATGCTCAGAACAATGGACAAGGACTGAATACCCAGAAATAAAATCTACAGCATACAGAGAATGGATCTTTGATAAAGGCTGAAAATTTTATCAAATGGGAAGCAGATGCCTCTTTATCAAGTGGTTCTGGAAAAAATGGATATCTGCCTGCAGAAAAATGAAACAAACCCTTATCTCACTCCACATACAAGAATAAACTCAAGGTGGATCAAACTATTGGGGTTACCAATGAGAAAATAGGGATCCACCTGAGAACTTTGGCACAGGGAATATATAGGTTATCAGAAGTAGGAAAGGACACACACACAAATGAGTCACATATTGACAAATTGGATATACTGAAGATAAAACACTTATGAATATCAAAATAAATCACCAAGAGACTAAAAGGAAAGCCCATGGAGTGGGAAAACATCTTTAGCATTGAGACATCAGACAAAGGCTTATGACTAAAATCTAAACTACTCTGCTAGATTCCAAATGGGAAAAAGCAAATCTCCCACTGAGGAGATGGGCAAGGGACCTAAATAGAAGTTTCACAAAGGCAGAAATCTGAATGTCCAATAAACACATGAGAAAATGTTCCCAATCATTAATCAAAAGAGAAATGAAAATTAAAACAAAAATGAGACACCATTTAACACAGCCAAAGATACTTCCATTCAACAAATCAGAAAGCAACAAGTGTTAGAGGGGCTGTGGGAGAGAGGAACTGTCAACCACTGCTGGTGGTCCTTTAGGTATATACACAATTTAAATCAATTTGACAATATCTCAAACAGATGGAAATTGAACTACCAAAATACCTAGCAATCACACTACTAGTCATATACCCAAAAGAGACAAAAAGGAAACCTTGACTAAACATCTGTGCTCTAATGGAATAGTTCAAAATTTCAAGGAGTTGGAAGCAACCCAAATTTGCATCAACAGATAACTGGATGAAAAAACTGTGGTACATACCCTACAATGAGGTATTATGCATCACAAAAAAGCAGTGTTGAACACATGAAGCACATTGCCACATGGGAAGAACTGGAGAAAATTATGCTAAGTGAAATAACCAAGCACAAAAGAACAAGTATAAGAGTTCACTGAGGTAAGCTTAAAAAGATGCAAAGAGTGCATAAGGAAAAAGTTGCTGTGTTCAAACATTCCTGGGGTGAGGTCCAGGTAGTATCCAGGTACCAGACTAGTTGAGGAATACAATGGAAACCAACTAAAAAAGGGGGGAGATAAGAAAAAGAAATGAGTAGCGGGGAAACGGCACTAACCCACCCAAGGTCAGGGTATTGTTTACATCTCCACAGGGAAAGAGAGACCAGACTTCAAACCAGCACTCCAAGCTGTGAATGCAACACACCAGCATGAACTTGGGAATTACTAAAGAGGTCTGAGGGGTTGGCCCCAAACCCAACTACATGGACAGTAATCCCTTTCCACAAAAGAATTTACTTCAGAAGACAGCACTGAAGCTACAGCTCAAGTAAAGGGACTTGTCTGATCAAAGCAGATGGAAATAAATGAACGGGGAGGAAGAGAGTGGAGCATATCCTGGTCTACTAAGTCTTGAGGCTGATATGCCTACTCAGAGCAGCAAATGTGCAGAGGAAAATATAGCAGATCCCACTATGACACAAGATATCCTTCACAGATCCATAGTCCCACATGGGACAACACTGGAGACACAGTGTGGGAATTTCCCAATCTAACCCCACTACACTGGGGCAAAACACTAAGGGCAAGCAACCCAATAGCAAGGGGGCAGACCAAGGAAATTCTGAGGGAATGCAAATAATAGTCTTTGGGGCCAGAGTGTGGCACTCCATCAGACTCAACCAGAAAACACTCCTAAAGGTCAACAAACAAACTGATCTATTTACAGGTTTTGCTTTTTTTTTTTTTGCAATTCATTTTGTGGTTGTCACTGTTATGTTTTATTTTGCTGCTTTTACTCTATCTTGTTTTTGTTCATATTATTATATCTGTAGTTCTTTCTAGATAAGATAGAAAGAATAAAAAACCTGGAGTTCTGGGGACATGGGAGAGAGGGATGTGGTGAAAGGAAGTGGTGTTAACAAACCCAGGGACATGGGAAAAACAAGTCATCCAAATCAATGGTGAAGAGGTTGTAAGAGTCCTGGTAGACAGGCTAGTGAGGCTCAGTGAGGTGGCAATGAAGCACACAACTTTCCTCTAGTTCCTGAAGGCTTCCTCCCTCCAACTGTCACAGTCCCAATCCTACACTACTGTGGAGATGAGAAATGAAAAGGTGGGGAACCCAGGATGGATGAACCCTGTGGGACCAGTAGTGGGAATGAAGTGGCAGGATGGGTGGAGGGAAAGTGGGGTGGAAAGGGGGAGCCAACCTCAGGGATCTACCTATAATCCTCACTAGGGGGACAGACACTGGGGGAGAAGGCAAGGGGAGACATTGAGCAAGGGGAGTCACTGAGCAATGTAAGTTATGACAAAACAACAATTTACGGAGTATTGAGAGTTGGTGGGGGAGTGGGGAGCAAGGATAGAGGGGAAGGGATGGGAGGCTGAGGTCAGAGGCTCGGATGGAAAGGTGGAGGTTCAGAGAGTGATGACAGCTGCAGGCATGTGAAGAAGCGTGACACAATATATGTATTTATGTATTATGAGAAACGATGTATGAGCCCCCCAACAAAATGATTAAACATGAAAGAAAAATAAAACAACGACTGTGACGAATATTTTCAAGCAAAAAAAAAAGTCGTGGTGGTACTTGATCAATGTAACCCAGAGGAAATACCAAAACCCAAATGAAAGCTGAAAATCATAGTAGGACAAGAGGAAAGTAAAAGGAAATAGAGGGTTAAACTAGGACGCAAAGGGCATTTATAGAGGTCCAAATACAGGCATATACAAATATAAATATATTTATATGTGATGATGGGGAAATGGATCTATGTGCATATATTTATAGATTAAGTATTAAGGTAACAGATGGACATTGGGCCTCCACTCAAGTGTGCCCTCAACATAAGAATGCTTTGTCTGGACACTGATAGTGTCCGACTTTCAAAAGATAGTGTCTGGGTTCTTAAAAGCTTGAAGGAAAATAAGTGGCCATCTAGATGACAAGCGACAAAGCACGCATGTAAGAAACACACCAGTCTATGTGATCACAAGATGTCAATGAAATCAGGCACACACATACAAAATAGTACTGTTGTGAAGGAGGGGAGTGTGGAGTGGTGACCCAAAACCCATCTTTAGGTAAATGGACTTCCCCTTACAGAAGAGTTGCAGGGAGAAGACAAACCAGTCAGGAAGCAGTGGAATCATGATGAAACATAAAACTTTCCTCTTGTTCTTAAATGCTTCCTCTCCCTCACTATCATGATCCCAGTTCTAATTTACAGATCAGACTATACCAGAGGATGTGCACTGGTACAGATAGGAACTGGAAACACACGAAATCCAACACACATATGAATCCTTCATGACCAGAGGTGAGAATGGTGATACCAGGAGAGTGGAGAGAAGGTGGGATAGAGAGGGGAAACCGATTACATGGATGTGCATACCCCTTCCTGGGGAACAGACAACAGAAAAGTGGGTGAAGGGATGCATTAGAAAGTGAAAGACATAGGAAAATAATAATAATTTAAAAATTATCAAGAGTTCATGAGGTGGGGGTGGCAGGGAGAGGGGGAAATGAGCTGATATTCATGGAGAAAGCAAAAGTTTTGAGAATGATGATGGCAACAAATGTGCTTGGCACAATGGATGCATGGATAGATTTTGTAAGAGTTGCATGAGCCCCCAATAAAGTGATTAAAAAATCATATCCAGATTGGATCTTTATATATCTTCCTTTAAATGCAACTAAATCAGATTTCTTATTGCACCATAATTTGTAAATAATAATGCTGTAACTATTGATGCTAACAATAATACTGTAATTGTGTGTGTTTATGTCTTTGAATTAGATATTGTTGTCAATAGCAAACAAAACATGTTTCCAGTGTCTGTCTACCTTTTTTGTGAATTTGAAATTATTTAATGTTGTTCATTAATTTTAAAGCAGTACCATAAAATTGCATCGTTAGTATTGTAAAACATCACAAATGCAATGCCATTTAAAGCTTTTTCTCTGAAGTATATTAAATTGATCATTTTAGAAGTAACAAGTTGAAAGTGTTATATCAGTCATATCTTTTGATTAAGGGCATCTGTTTTCTACTTCACAAGAAATTGCTCAATTTTATCTTGTATGCAATATAATACATACTTTTATACATTTTATCTTTAGAAAATGATTTTACACATTCTTCATTTAATCAATATATTATTGATATTTGGAAGAAGCTAATGCTCTTTAAAAGCAATAACTTCAATAAGATTTTTTCCAAGTTCACTGCCATCAAATTCAGGCTGAGTCATAGAGACCCTACGGAACAGAGTAGAATGCCCATATGGGTTTATGATACTGTAAACTTTCATAGAATAGAAGACTCCAGATTTCTCTCATGTAAAGGCTGGTGTTCTTGAACTTCTAACTCAATTTTTAAGACCAAATCACAACCCATTGTGCCACTTGAGATACTATGTAATATGCCTGGTGCTTTACAAATTCTCAGATATGTGTATAATATCATAGTCAAATAAATAGACATGCTAGGTAGATAATAAACTAATTTGATGTTCTTTATTTTTCATTCTATACATTTAAAATAAATACAAAATCATATAAATTTAATATAACTGATTGCACTTGTAATACAGATTGTTTATATACTATCAATGGCTGCTAGGTAGTAATTTATAATCACTTTAATTTAATGTACAAGAAGACAAGAATTCTAGCATTCAACTTATCTAAAGTTAAGGTTACTTCTATCCAAATTTTATAATGTGAGTAAAAATTGAAGTTTGTAAATACTTTAGACAAGTTTGTTAAGTACTTTAGACAAAATATCAGAATTTAAAATATTTTGAACCAAAGTAAATAACTAATTCTATGTTTTACATTAAAAACTATGCTTCCATAACACTGAAGCCTATGTTTGAACAAAAAAATGATCAGAGTTCTTAGATGTCTATATTTGAGTATGTTGACCAGATGGGAGCTGTAAGTGTGTCCCAGGTCTACAACCCGAGACTTGTCCCTATTGTTTTCCAAACCCTGGCTTATTTGCAGCTGAATAAGCATCATACTCACACTGGTAAATATCCCAATTTTTTCTTTCTACACTCAAACTACGCTGTCTTTGAAAATAATGTTGCATGGATTTTTCTGCACGGAGCAAACAGAAATGCATTAGATGCTAATTATTAAAAAGTTGAGGTAGGAGTTCACTTATAACTTTCTCAGGAAAAGTCTTATGGATCACCTCCAAAGTATGATCCATGGAGGAGTAGAATTCTACTTCAGCACATCAGGGATAACGCCATGTAGCTTCGATTCCAAAGCAGCTTGTTTACAATAGTGCACATAATGATACAGTCTTCCTTGGGAGGAAAGACTTGCAGAAGAAGCCCGCAACTAGAAACAAGCCTCTAGATCATTTAAGTGAGGCCTAAGGTTGGGGATTCCTAAAAGAAACTCCCCAAATAATAATCTTTGTGCATGTTTCCTTGTCTCTACAGATTCCTTTTCCTGGGACATGACTCTGTTGGACTGGCGTTAAAATGACAGTGTTTTCATTCCTAGTTGCCTCTGAGTAAATTCAGACTCAGGAAAGCTCCATGGGAGTCAGAGTAGAAATACGCCCATCAGATTTTCAATGAGTGATGTTGCAAGAGTGGATCCCGGCTCCTCCTTCAGACATACTTTTGAGTGGATTTTAACCTCCAGCTGCTTGGTGAACAGTTGAACGTTGAAAGCAATATCCCCTTATTTATACAAAATAATCAATGCAAACCTGCTTTTTCTAGTTGATATAGTTCATAATGTTAAGCTATTTGAGCATCATTCTAGATAATTTAATGCATATATCAACTTCGTCGCAGTTATTTCTTATTCTAGGAAAATCCAGCCACATATTTGGGGGGAGTCTGTTTCCTGAGGGCAATCTGGTGATGCAGGTAGTTAAGCACTTGGCTGCCCAGCAAAGGGTGAGCACTTGGAACCCACTGGCTGCTATCTGGAAAAGGATGTGGCCGTCATTTTCCACAAAGACTATAGCCTCCCAAGCCCTCTGCAGCTGCTTTTACCTGTCCCAGAGGGTCACCGGGAGCTGCAGTCTTCTCAGCAGAGGGTTCATTTTATTGCGAGGTACTGTATCAGCCACAGATCTAAGGGGGAACCTCTTTGTAATTACTTGAGCTAAACATAGCAGAAGAGATGCGGTTCCTTTGTAGAAGAGACCTTATGAAGTAGAAGGGGCCAGTGAGCCACCATCTGGAAATCAAATTTCCAGCCACGTGGACAGAATCTAGGAGCATGATGCCAGCACACAGAAGAGAACAAAGAAGGAAGCTCAGTCCCAGATAATGTCCCAGATCCTGTAAGGAATGCAGTCTCAACACTGCATTTCCCCTAGGTAGAGAGAGACTAATATAATATTGTACTTTTGGAGTTTTCTAAGACTAAAATAAAGTACACTAACCAAAAGAGATGCGAACCTGCAGAGATTGAAATTGACTGCTTATCATAGAAATGAGTTCTCTTCACTTTATCCGATAATATAATTTGTTTTCCACTACCTTGAAAGCAGCTTGCTTCTCAATACTGTGACAGATTTCAACTCACTAACTGGGATTGGAGAGCCCCACGTGTACTCGAGGCCATATGGTGCTTCTCTGTAGTCATATGGAAAACCAGCTGGACTGCCTAAAGATTTATGATCAATTATCTATGCTCAAAGGCCATAAACCTATTGAACAATGGCTCTTTTTAGTTACTCTGCAAGGGAAATACTATTGTTAAAGTTTCTTTGTCAGAATAAGATATTAACAGAAATTATATACTTGATATTAAAATGAGCTCTATAGTTGATAATAAATTTAATAAATGTTTTGAAAGTAGTTTCAGGCACCATATATTAAATACATACATATATACACAGAATATATACACTCATAAACACACAATTAATATGCTTTCTGGAATGATTTAAGTAAACACTATACTAAGACTTATGTATAACAGTAATGATTTGTTTTCTTCATTTTTATCCTATATGTTTATGGTTATAATCAACTATGTAAAGCAAGCTTGAAAAAATTTTATGTTTTTAACTCTAGTTAGTGAGTTTGCTACTATCTGGTTATTCAATGGCCTCAATAATCTGGTGACTAATTTCTTTTGGGAGAATATCTTACTCTATAGAACCTCTAGTGAGGTTCTATTTAATATACAATTTCCTCAGTTAATTAGTATTTCTTACATATCTGCCATGTTTATTAACATATTATGTATTTTTTTTATAACTTTATTTGAGGAAGGATTTGAAAAATATTTTTAAATTATTTCTATTAGAGTAAAATTTTTATTTGTTAGTACTTCATTTCATCCCTTTTCCCATAGAATAGAATTTGTACCTTTATAAGAAGATTAATGTCTAGTTATTTCCAAATCTATTGTTCATAAGACATGCATTAAAAATCTCATAAAAAGACTTTACATGACACAAGGAATGAGTTAGAAATGCTGCCATTAATCTTCGGCTTTAATTTCCTTAGCAAGAATATATAGTATTTAAAAAAATCAATCTTTTTCTGTTACCTTGCATCAAATTTCCCATTTAAATCTTTGACTAGTAATTGTTTGATAAATGGTAGTTGACTGCAATAAACTATGCACTGGTGTCTGATATTTTGCATCCTTATGGATTTATGATGTGTAGCCGTCACTCTATGTTTATAATATTATAATTTATTGCATTAAACTTTAGTGTATTTTACAGTGTATTTAATTCAGTTTCTATTTTTGTCTTTTATATTTATAGTAGGATTTTTCAGGGTTCCTTAATGTTGATTTATTTATAAAGCTCACCATAATTATAGGTGGAAATTTTGACAAAATTTTAAGCAATCAATAGTTATTTGTGTCCTACTCACGTTGACATGGACAGAATCAAAAATTTGCACTATCTTTATTTGGTTTACATAGTATTTATTTCCCAACTATGATATTTATATATATGGTGCATAATTATTCATACACAAATCAATAAACTGTGAATTTGGTACTATCATAGGAATTTATCCCTGGCAATATTTTATAAATTAACATATTCTTAATTTCAATTATTACATTATATGTAGCTTTATATGATTACATTTTACACTTCTTGGGGTATCATTAATATAAAAATAAACATTCAAATGCTACCAAATTTCCATCATTTATCACTGCAAGCTTATATAATGCACAAAATTTCCAAATATATTACTACTTGTTATTTATAAAAGATAGACTAACAAGAAGACAGAAAGAAAACATGCCAGCAGATGCTAAATAGTTTTACAAATATTTTAAATGATACGAAGCTACTTTATATAAGTACAAAAAATTTTAAAAGTAACTTTCATGAACATTCTTTATTTTAAGAGTTTTCAAAGTCTTTCATTGTTGCAGAATAATGGTTTGATGGAGAAAATATTAATACATACATAGGTTATTTTATAGTAATTATAAATTTTGCTTGTTCTTAAGTTGTGTGTATATTGTTGTGTTAAGAGTATCATTAAGCTAAAGGGAAAAATGAAACACATAATTTTCAAATGATTATTAATGGAATTACTGATCTGTGAAGACATGCATATCCTTTTCCAAATCCAAACATCGAAGTACACCTGTGTTTTAGAAAAAGAACTCCTTAACTGTGTAAAGTTCAATTTTTA
>PVJH01040193.1:0-16098 GCA_004026705.1 Nesogale talazaci
AATCCTAGGCCTTATAAATAAAATCTACAATACTTTGTAGAGTTAAAATAAGAAAAAACAAACAAAAAGTAACTGCCCACTGAGGAGGTGGGGAAATGACCTTAACAGGAGTTTCAGAGGGGCAGACATCTGCATGGCCAATAAACTTAGAGAAAATGTTCCTGATTATTAGTCACAAGAGAAATGGAAATGAGATTAAAGCAACTATGAGATATCACCTTACACTCCCAAAGAGAACCCAAATAAAAAATTCACAAAGTAACACATGTTGGAGCACCTATGGGAATAAAGGAATGCTCATCCACTGCTAGTGGATCTGTAGGTATGTACAGCCACTATGGAAATCAATTTGGCGATATCTAAAACAGATGGAGCTTGAGATACCATATGACCCAGCAACCCCCCTACTGGGTATATACCCAGAAGAGTCAAGAAACAGACCATGGACAGACATCTGTGCTCTAATATTCATCACAGCACAGGTCACAATTGCAAGGAATTGGAAAAAAAATTCCATCAACAGTTAAATGGATTAAAAACTGTGGTATATACATATAATAGAGTACTATGCATCCCTTAAATGCAGGGATAAATGCATGAAGAACATTGCTGTATGGGAAAAACTGGAGGAAACCATACTAAGTGAAGGAAGCAAAGCACAAAGACCAAGAACAACATGAGGCCACTGAGGTAAGCTTAATGTGCAGGGGACAGCCCTGGAGACACAGTACGGGAATTGTGCATGGGGTGAAGCACTGAGGGCATGCAGGAGAGCAACAGCAAGAACAGACTGATGAAACCTCGGGGAATACAAAAATAGACTTGGGAGAAAGAGTGTGGCTCCACACCAGACTGGACTGGAAGCACTCATAAAGGACAGCAAAAAGACCTTGACATGTATAGGCTTTTCCATTTTTGTCAGTGAATTTCTCTTTATCATTGTTATTTTGTTCTTGCTTCTTGCTGTTGTTATTGTTTTGTTGGTTTTCACTTCTTTTTTTGTTTTATTTGACTTTGCTTAATTTTTGTTTTATTTGACTTTGACTCTGCATGTCTATCTAGATAAGATCAATGCAACAAATAATCTGGAAATAAAAAGAATGGGACCAATGGCTCCAAGGGGATATGGGAGAAGGGGAGGTGGGAGAAAGGAAGGGACAGGGGACCAATCCAGGGACAAGAGAACAACAAGTGAACAAAAGTCAATGGAAGGAAGGTCATAGGATACCTAGTGGGGCTTAATCAAGGGCAATGCAGCAGCAAGGAAGGAAAACCAACCTGAAAGTGGGACAAGAGGAAAGAATAAGGAGGCAAAGGACAGCTATCAAGGCTTAAATACAGGCATGTGCATATGTAAATATTTATATATATGTATATATATAGAGAGAGAGAGAGGAGGGAGGAGGAACATAACTATGTTCTCATATCTTTATGTTAAGAATAAGATTGCAGATGGACATTGGGCCTGAACTCAAGTACTCCCTCAACACAAAAACACTTTCTTCTGACAATCTGGCATTCCATAATGCTCACCTTCCCTACATGATTCCGCTGAAGACTAAATGGGTGCAGAAGCAAATGTGGTGAAGAAAGCTGGCGGTGCCCAGTTATCAAAAGGCATAATGTCTACAGTCTTAAATGCATGAAGATAAACAAGTGGCCATCTATCACAGAAACAATAAAGCCCACATGGAAGAAGCACACCTGCCTGTGTGATCATGAGGAAATGATGAGATAAGGTGTGGTAGTCATGTGCTTGTGTTAATTTTATGATTGAAATGTAGGGGTGGAGTCTACCCTGTTAATCTGGAAATAGCCATTGAGTAGCCAATGAGGCTTCTATGTGGGCATGGCTTTTTCCTGAGACTTCTGGGAAATCCCGCAATATTTCCCTGGTGAAGATGGGAAGCTATCTTCCCCAGTTGTTCAGAGCTAGTCTCAGAGGCGATGAATCATGGAAAAGACAAGCTGGCAGCATCCGAGAAGCTGGTTGAGCCAGTGGAGAGACCACATGGCTTTGCCCTGATGGAGCCAGACCTCTGAAGCTGGAGCAGTATGCTGTTGATGGACCATGAGCCCTGGAAGTGAGGAGCCACAGGGAGACCCCTGCCAGCGCCGGGATTCTGCACCCACTGACCTGTGACTTTGTGAGTTGGAAAGAGATTTTATAGACTGATTTCGGACATATGGGTTAATATCAGACTTACGACTTTGTACTGTACTGGATTGGGATGCCTTCTCAGTATCACATTCCTTTTGTATATAAACCCTTTCCTTACATCTATATGCGTGTCCTTGAATTTGTTCCTCTAGTCTATCTGGACTGACACATAAGGTATCAGGCATCTAAGACCCAGAATAAAGCCATACACAAGGTGAATGGGAGGGGGGACGAGGGGTATGGAATGAAGACCCAATGCCCATCTGTAGACAATTGGACATGCCCTCACAGTGGGGCCACAGGAAAGAGATGAGCCAGTCAGGGTGCAGTCTAGCTCCAGTGACACACACAACTTTCCTCTACCTCTTTGGTGCTTCCTTCACCTCACTATCATGATCTCAATTCTACCTTGCAAATTGGAGTAAACCAGGGCATGCACTATGCTACAGATAAGAGGCAACACCTCATGAAATCCAGGATGGACACCCCATCAGGGTCAACAATAAGACTAGTGATACCAGTAGAATTAGGGGAGCATGAGGGGATAAAGGAGAAAGGGGAAATCGATCACAAGAACCAAATTAGAACCCTGTCCCAGGGTCATGAATAACAGAAGAGTGGATGAAGAGAGATGGAGGATGATGTAAGCTATGAAAAAATATAACTTATCAAGGGTTCATGAGGGAGAGTGGGTAGAGGAGTGAGGGGGGGGATATGAGGAGCAGATAAGCAGGACTCAAGTGGGAAGAGAATGCTTTGAAAATGTTCAAATGTGCTTGACACACTTAAGCAATATATGGAATGTGATAAGAGATATAAAAGCCTCCAATAAAAGTATTTAAAAAACAATAAAATAGTATTTTTTTAAAAAAAAGAATGGGTGGTGGGGCTGAGCCCTGGTGGCATAGTGGTTGAGTGCGGGACTGAGGCCCATGGGCTTGGCCATTCAAAATCCAGCAGCAGCTCTCCAGGAGCAGGGCTGGGTAGTTCCAAGGACCACCAGAGGCCAGTGATGCCCCAAAGCAAAAAACAAAACAAAACAAAACAATACAACAACAACAAAAAAGAATGGGTGGTTATTACAATCATTCCTATTTTAGAACTACAAATGTGACATATATAGATATTATCAGCCATCCAGTTCTGGGAAACACAGTTATCTATAATAATAGTTTGATACCTTTAAGAGGATTCTAATATCTTCATTTTATGTGGACAGTGCACAAAATCCGGTGAGAGAAGACCAACGATCATAAAGAAATCAGTAATTTCTGTGTCACTACTGCCCATTTGAATGAGAAAGTGAGGCCCTAGCACAGTGGTTCTCATCCTTCCTAATGCCACGACCCTTTAATACAGTATCTCATGTTGTGGTGACTCGCAACCATAAAATTATTTTTGTTGCTACTTCATAACTGTAATTTTGCAACTTATGAATAAGGTGACCCATGTGAAAGGGTTGGTGGACCCATAAAGGGGTGGCGACCTACATATTGGGAAGACCTGCCCTAGAGGAATTCTGGGGTAAATAATAATGTGGAATATGCAGTTATGCAGTTAGAAATCACCATGGGAGAAAGATGAGGCTTTCTATCCCATAAAGATTTACAGTCATATAAACTCACAGGGCAAATTGTGTTAGTCTGGGTAGACTAGAGAAACAAATTCATAGACACGTATATGGATATGATGAAAAGGTTTATATGCAAGAGAAATGGAACATTGAGAAAGCATCCCAACCCAGTCCAGTCCACGGTAATAAATCCAACATTAGTCCATATGTTCAATTCCAGTCTATAAAGCACGTGCAGCCGAAGCATCCCAGTGCTGGCAGGAGTCTCCCCATGACTCCTCGCTTCCAAGGCTCAGGGTCCATCAACAGCATTCAGTGGTGGCTGAAACAATTCAGCACTGTCAGGGGTCTCCACCTGGCATCTCCAGCTTCAGAGGTCTGTTCCATCAAAGTAAAGCCATGTGGCTTCTCCTCTGGCTCCTCCGGTTCCTCGGACGCTGCCATCTTGTCTTGTCAGTAGTTAGTCTTCTCAGAGACTGACTCCCAGAGACTGAGAATCAAGTCTTTCTTCTCTAATTGGGAAATACTGCGAGACTTCACAGAATTCTCAGGAAAAGGTCATGCCCACACAGATGCCTCATTGGCTACTCAATGGTTATCTCCAGATTAACAGGCTAGACTCCACCCCTACATCCCAATCATGAAATTGACAGCATGAGTACATGTCCGCCATACCAATTTTACTCTTATTGTGTCATTATGATTGAGAATTGTCTTAATGACAGTAAGTCGTGCTTTTTCTTAATATTTGTTCTGTGTAGCTGTATTACTGCCTGGATTTAATTGATAATCTCTGCCCTCCAGACATCTGTGCTTGCTTTTTTCTATTAGCACTTAATGCTTAACAAGTGTACACTGCTACAGAGTTTAGTGGTGATTTGCATTTTGGTTATGTAATTGGGATTCAGACGGAACTTTGACTGTCTGCTAGAAATTAAGACAAGCTCCTCCTGGTTTACAAGTTCTGTGGTAAATTTACTCTTCTGGTTGCATGGAGAGCACACAGATTTTCAGTTCTGTTAAAGAAACAGCTTCAGAGTAATTATCTAGATTTTTATAATTTTGTTCGGAAAATATGCTTTTTCATTAAGGAAATATTCCCCCTTGCTCAAGTTCACTGCTTTAACTATTGAATGAAAATGTCAGGACTTCTTCTCAATTATTAGACCTTCTCTTTGAAGGCTTTCTCTTCACTTTTGTTAAGGTGTAAGAGCCAGTAACATCCTGCTTAATCCACAGAGAGCGTGGGAACTTTGGAATTTAGTCTAGTTGGCTTCACTAGTTGTCCACCCACATCACATCTGTCATTAGATTTGAGTCTGTGAACCTATCTGCTACATATTAGACCAAAACTGTTATCTTTAGTTCATGAATTGCTTGTCTATATCAAATTTCTTTGTTACAACTTCCCACTTATATGTAGGTGGTACAGCTGAACATAAATTAAAATTGAAACTAGAATTTTAAGCACAAAAACTTCAAATTGAAGTCAGCTGTATTTACATCAGAGTAGTTGCCTGTGAAGAAGCAAAAAATAAAGCCATATTGCTATGACCATTCTCTACCAGTTTGGCAAATTTAGCACATTTCCTAGGCCTGAAAAGATGTCAAACAATTAAAAAACATGTAACATTGCTATAAAGCTTTAATACAAAAGTAATTTGTTATTATTTAGAATTCCAGTTTCTACAGGCAAATGCAAGGACTACTATTGAGATACATATTATAGGCCTGGTAAATGAAAGCTAATAGTCCTGACAGTGGCAGCAACAGGCTGAATTTAGAGAGCTCATGGATTCATCTAATATAGAAAAGTAGTTCCTTAGTAGGAATAGATTCTTTTGGACAATGAGAGAATAAACTACAGGTCACAAACCATGGTCAAGGAAACAATGGAATGTTGATAAACTGAGATACTATGTAGCAAACTAAAGATGTCCTGGTAGCTTGTGGGCTCCAGAGCCAGGAGACATCAGCTGAAAGGTGACACACTGACAGTATTTTGTTAATGTCATATATGATTGGTAGCTGAATCTTGAAGATGCATACCAAGGATCTTTTAAATGTCTAGCAGTCTTCTGTACCAGATCTTTGAGAACATTTAAGTCATCTTCAAAATTCATGGCCCTTAGATTGCCTTTTTTAACAAATTCTAAACTTCAAGACTGTACCAGGTAAAAATGTGTTAATCTATTTTTACACATACACAGAAAGAATGCTATCAATAGCAATACATAGCACTTAAATGGCAGAAAAACAATAGTTATTTTTCCCTAAACATGACACATATAAGAAAACCAATCTTACATAACATGAGAGGAAAAATAGTCTATTAATTTTATTCTAATATAGCACCAACATATCTAAAAAAATAAACTAAATATATTCACTACTATTTGAAGAACAGTATTGCTTAGTTGTTCAAGAAAAAATTCAAGGACTTCAAGCATGTGTTACCTCTCCCCCCAAAAAAAATCAAAAAGGAAGGTAAACAATGAAATATAGGAAAGTTTTTCCTTAGAAAATAGATTACTTGTTAAATAGGTTATCAGTTTTTCTTATACTTATCTCCCTAATACATAGTGCCATCAGGTGTCCAGTGTATGATTGATAATTGATTTAAATTTGTGATCACAGTATCTATTAGTAGAATTATTACAGCATTTGTTTGGGTTATTTACCCTTGAAGAGTTTCAGTAAATCTGTAAATGGGTTCAGGAACCTTGTTGGCATAGTGGTTATGCTCTGGTCTGCTAATAGCAAGGTAGGCATTTGATACCACCACTTTCTCCCCTTCTACGCCCAGAGAGTTACCATTTCAGATACCAAAAGAGTCAGTTCTGCTCTGTCCGAATTGAAATGGCCTCAATGCCAGTGTGTATTTTTTATGTTTTTGTTTTCTGGCAAATGAGTTTTGTTATGTAATAGTGACTCTGCCAGATATGTTCAAACATTTTTCCAGATTCACTCTTTCTTTGAAGTTGGTGCTACTACTGAGATTTTTACAATTGAAAACAACCAGGTGGACCTAACTGCTAGGTCTGTGATTAAAACCCACCAACTGTTTCTTGGGAGAACAACAAGGTTATCTACTCCCATAAGATTTACAGCCTGGGGCTGAGCCCCTGTGGCGTAGTGGGTGAGTGCGGGATTGCGGCCCACTGAATTGGCAGTTCAAATCCAGCAGCAGCTCTCCAGAAGCAAGGCTAAGTCTCCTATTCCCACCAGAGGGCAGTGATACTCCACCCCACACCCCCGAAAAAAAAAAAGAATTACAGCTTGGGAAACTCTATATAGAGTAGCTATAAGTTGCAATTAACATGATAGCAGTAGGTAAGTAAGAGATCTGAAATTAATTTCAAAGCCCTTATTCTTTTCCTATGGTCAGGAAGGGCAAAATTAATGCATAATGGGCAGTTTCTTTCTTACAGCTCTGATAAACACCATTAACTTCTCTGTCCTCAGAATTCGACTTAGAAAATTACAGTAGTGAATATAATTTTATGCCAACTTGGAGATACATAAAATTGAATAGGAGTCAAATTGTCAGTCAGCTCACAGTCTGATGGTGTCTCCTTGTGGGCATGTCCCAGGGCATGAGGGCCCTGGGAACCTCCCTTTCCCTCTCTGCCTTCTCCTTCCTGCTGGTGTCCCCCAGTTGCTTCCAGAGCCACCACCATTGGATTCATAGCACTTTGCACCAAGCAGCCTGTGATCCTCAAGTATTCTGCGTCATTGAAAGTGGCTGCATGCTTCTGAAGAGGGACATATAGACTTGTATCAGTCTTACAGACTTGAGTTAGATTGTTTTGGAATGTTCATAAATACTTCGTGAAATAAAACTCTTTCTTACACCTATATGAATGTCTCTGGGTTTGTTTCTGTAGTCAACTCGGCCTAACACCGGTAATAAAAATTACCAATTGAATTGATATGCCACTCTTTCCCCAGTTAAAAAAATATTTTAGATGGGTAATTATTACTTTAAACATATATTTTATTGGCATATACTTCACATACTATATATCACTCAGTCACAATAAAATATGTATGTGTTCATCATCACTTTAAATTTCAGAACATTTTCTTATGCTCATTGTTGTTAGCTCCCATTTCCCCTTATCCTTCGCTGCCATGCACCTATTTTGTCACTGTCGCTATAGATCTATCCTGGGATACAGAAAAATCATTAAAAAATCATCAAACAAAATCACAAACAACAACAAAATGTGGAAAAACCTCAAAAAGAAAACAGAAATATTAAAATACTAAAACCTAACAGGAAACCAACAAGGACAACAGAAGAATATAGATAACCCTCAAAGATAAAGCAGAAAATATTTAAAACAATATTTGTAATATTGAATTTAAAAAACTGTATCAAAAACTGTTGCAACTTTAAAATGGCCACTTCGTTCTTTTTTGTTGTTTATTCTTTGTCTGGAAACTCTGCTGCAACCTGTTCACTTTGAGTGATCCTACTGGCATTTGAAAGACTAGTAACATAGCTTCCAGCATCACAGCAACACACAAGCCACCACAGAACAACAAACTAACAAGACAATTGGTGGAAATACATGGTAGTCACACCAACTCCATAATTTGGCATAGTGACTATCTGCTTGTTAGACAAGGACATTTCAGCTTTAAGTCCAAAAAAGTATGTTGATTCTTTAAATATGCTGTAGGTGAGTTTCAGCAAATTTCAGTTTGCTCACTGTGGTTTCCACATCAAGCTCTCTTGGTATGAACTATGAAGAATCTTGTGTGTCTGGAAATCACAGAGCCCAAGAACCATCTGCAACCTTAGTTCTTACCATATAGATATGAGTGCATAGTTCTATTTCCTTCTTGTTATATCTATTTACATTTATATTTACATTGCATGGCTCTACTGAGGTCTTTATAAATGTCCTTTGCCTCCTGGTTCTTTCCTCTATTTCCTTTTCTTTCCTCTTGTCCCAACATCATGCTCAACTTTCTTTCAGGTTTAGTAATTCCTTGCTGCTACATTGCCCTTGATTAAGCCTCACTAGGCATACTAAGCCCTTCGTTCCACTGTTTTAGTTCACTTGTTGTTCCCCGATCCCTGAGTTGGTTACCTGCTCACCTTACTTTCTCCTTCCTCCCCTTCTCTTCTGTATTCCCCTAGAGCCATTGATCATGTGCTTTTTTTCTCCCTGAACAGTGCTTCATCCTTAGTAGATCCCAATAATCTATCTGTGTAGGGCCTACAATTAGATTCTTAAGTTTGCCTCAATTTTCTCATTGATGATTCGTATAGCTCCAGGTTTGTATTTAGGTGTATTTCATCCATATTGAGTTTAGGAGAGCCCTCTTGCTCTTCTGAAGAGGTAAATTTAATTTTAAATACCTTTTTTGAAAAGGGTGTTCCTCTCCCATTTTGTTCTTTGATACATGGTCAAAGATCAGGTGGATGTTTTTAATTCTAGAATTTCTATCCTATTCCAGTGATCTGTGTATCATCATTAAATCAGTAATAGGCTGTTTTGACTACTGTGACTGCATAGTAGCATTTGAGGTTGGTTATTGCAAGGTCTTCTACATTTTTCCTTTAGAGATTGTTTGTTTATTGTGGGCATCTTCTCTTTCCACATGGTATTGATCATTTCTTTTTCAAATTCTATAAAGAATGAATTTTGGTGTGTTACCAGCCTCTGCTTAATGGGATTTCAAGTGGTTTCAATCCTCTCAGCTTAACACTTACCTACTGGAGATTTCTGGGTCTAAAGGAAAATTGATTCCTTTCCTCTCCACACAATGTCTTTGCCTCATGTACTGTTGTCTATCATTACCAAGGTTTCTCTAGCAGTTTCTTTTCTCTCCACTCAACAATCATCACCTTTAGAACATTTCAGAAAAATGTCAATCATGCATGCAGCTGTGTCTCACAATTTCATTACCCAATGGAGCTTCCAGACTCTTAGGAAAGTATTTCCTCATGGAAGTAGAGATGAGTCAGAACATGTTAACTCATGGAAGTGCATGACTTTGGAGGAAATAGAACTTCAGTGGGTTTCATGAGGCCCACATTGCTTCAGGAGGATGAAGTTGGTCAGCATGAGGTTCCTCGGGCTGTTATTTTCTCTTCACACAACATTGCCCTGTGAAGATTCCTGACGTTCATGGAAAGTTTTGGTGGTGGAAGTTTAAGAATTTCAGAACAATTCACATGGAGGTTTGTCTGCCTCTGTGTTTTGGACCTCCAAGTGGTTTCTCTTTTCTCAGCTCAACACTTACTCCTGGAGATTCCTTCTGCACAGTCTCTTTGCCTCATGCAGTGTCTGGTCAGTTACTACCATGTTGCCTCCAGCACTTTCTTCTCTCTCCACTCAACAAGCATTACTTTTCAGAGATTCACGTGTGTATGGGAAAGCGTGAATCTTGCAGGCTGCTGTGCCCACAACTTCATTGCCCAGGGGTGCTTCCTGACTCTTAGAAAAGTAACAATGTGGGCTCACAGTGTTTCTTGATTCTGGAGAAAATAGCACTTCAGTGAGTTCCCCTTGTTTCTGAAAAAGGATGAGTCATGGCTCTTCTTATGCCAACCAGTGGATTGTGTTGCTAGAGCTTGAGACCTTCTTTCCCATGCTGTTGGAATGTACATCACCTGAGCTGGAGGTGCCTATTGAAGTGCACCACTTGAGTTGAGATCCCATCCAGACCCGCTTTGCTAAGCTTCCTTGCTCCTAACTGATGGTGACCAACCCTGCTGTCTGCTTCCTGTAGGCAGACTCTTCCAGTATTGCTTGAGGGAAGACTTCACTGTCTGCTTTCTAGACCTTGGACTGGCAGCCTATGTGAGTTGAAGGACTATCAATATATTAACTGTTCCTGGAAAGTGAGTTGAACTGAGTCCTCTGTACTCTTGCATGGACTAATTAGTTGCTATATTTCTTCCTGCTCTACAAACATAATTCAAATATTGACTCCAAATCCAATATTTTATATAGAGATAGATGATATAGATATAGATATCATCATAAACATCCTGGTTTTGTTTCTCTAGAGAACCCTACCAAATACACATGGGATATTAATGATACTGTTCTATATTTGAGCACTCTTTTGGTCACCTTTCTTTGGAATGGGCACAATGATGGGTCTCTTTCAGTGAGCTGGTCAAGTGGCTGTCTTTCAAATTTCCTGGACTAGATGAGTGCTTCCAGTCCTTTTTCAGATGGTTGAAACATTTATATTTCTATTCCATTTATTCTTGGAGCCATGACCTATTCATCTGCAAGATACATTCATACCATCCTAATGTAACTTGACCCCAAATCCAACTTAAATCTTGTGTCAAAATTCCTATTCCTTTATGAATCTCAAATAATGACGCTTTCTACACGTGTAGAGTGACAGTCCTGGAAACCAACAGAGGAAGTTCTAGCCTAGGCACTGGGGGGTCTATTCAGAATCAACTTCTGGTAGTGAGTTTGAGTTTTGAATTAAGCCTCCACACTAAAACAGTGGAATGAATATTAAGTAGAAATTTGTATTCTATGTGGGAGAAATTGCAATATAAGAAGGATAGCATACACAAAGTAAGTCAAGATCCAGTAGACTTTTTTATATCATATTTTGATATTTAATATTATACTCCATAGCAGACCATTTTGGCTGTGGGTATGTTCTCCAGACTGGGTGTTGGCTATGCTCTTTGGATTCTGGATTCAGACCCCTCAGACTTTCAGATCACTGAGCTAGCACATGCAATCCAACTAAAAGTCCACTCTATTCCCTCAGCCACATAGGACTTTGTTCTTCTGCCCCTTGACCTATCAACACAATTTTTTATTTGGCAATAGCTCTGCACCATCTTCCTGACACTTATCATCAACATACACAAATTCCGAAATCAAGTTGGCAAATATATGACTCTTGCAAGTGTAGGAGGATAGAGAAACATATTCTGAGATCAAGCAACCATTTTCTCCTATTTTAATATCCCAGAGGTCGTATATGTAATCTTTGAGATGAAGGTAGCTTTTTGTACATGATCCTTATCTTAGCCCCTCTGTCTTCTTAGGCCAGTTTAGACTGTGTTGCTTTTCAGCTCCACTAATTTCATGCCAGGAGGCACCCCAAGTTATTACTGAACCTCAGCCCAAAGGTACTCAGTGCTCATGTGCCTTTGGTCAGCAAGTTTCAATCTGTGAAAGGATGCTTGAAGGTACCCCCACTCTACCAGAAATTATCCTGCCCAAAAACATTCAGCCAAATTCATTATGTAACTGCCAATCACATCATTATATTGTTAGAATGGGAATACAAGGAAAACGTGGATTACGGTTAACAGATTTCATCAGAGTTAATGACCTGCCCAGGTGTTTAGAATGGACTGAGCACAAAAGGAACAGGTCGAGGGGAGTTTCGAGGGGAGAGTAAAGAAAGAAAAAAATAGCTCTTCCGTTCTTACTTCTCAGCTAGAGAAAGGAAGAGACAGAAGGAGGGATGTGTGGCCACACAAGAAGGTGAAGAAAGAGAGAGAGAGAGAGAGAGAGAGAGAGAGAGAGAGAGAGAGAGAGAGAGAAAGAAAACGAAGGATTCTCACATTAACACACTTTTGGGACAGATATAAATCATGTCTATAAGTACTCCAGGCTTCCCCCCATTGACTGTGGAATATGCAAAATGGTGAAGAGACAGGACAGTTTCTGTGAGATGTCTTGAGAAGCTGGGTGTCATGTTACACTGGGGATGGACAAAGAGTTAAAGATGCTGGCTGTGCCTGAGAACCATAGTATTATTGCTGGCTCCTTCATATATGCTAAATTTTAAAGATAAAGCTCTGTCTGACTTAAATGATGATATTTTCATTCACCTCATATGCATGTGAAAACTGGTCATGGAAAGACTAACAATAATTAATACCATTGAATTATGCTATTTGTCATGTGCTAAAATATAAGGGAACTTCAAAATTTTCATGGAAAATGAAATTAAAAGACATAGATGGAGTCCAAGTGGTTTAGTAGGTTTTGTGTTGGTCTATTAACCACAAGATCAGCTGTTTGAAACCACCAACAACTCTGACAGAGGAGGAAGAAGCTTTCGACTACTGTGAAAAGGAAGTCTTAGAAATCCAGAAGGGTAGTTTTACTCTGTTCTATGGGATCATTAGAAGTCGGAATCAGCTTGATGATAGTAAGTAGTGAGTGCACAACAGGATGCATTAACACACTAGCTACAATGATCATCTATATGGCAATAGTAAGGTTGGCACAGGACAATAGTGTTTCATTCATTTGGACATGGGGTCACTGACTCAACGGCACCTAACAGTAGCAAATATACTACTATCTTTTCAATATCTTATTATAAAACCACTAACACTTATTATACTAGGAAATAGAAAATCAATTCATGGAAACGATTGTATTTCCAAATTTAAAATCATTGCCATCACAACTGAAACATAAACAAAGATAAGACCAAGCAAGGAATTGAAGTAAATGTCTATTTCTCATTGTTCCTTAAGTATTTTCTTTAAATATATCAATTTCCTTCCCATTAATACATATATAAGCAAACAAAAAACACTTGCTTAAAAACTCGATCAATATCTCTAGTAAATTCATTTATATTTTAAAGGAAATGTAAGTGGTCTTTCACAAGTTATAGAAAAATTCCATTATTTTCCAACAGCACTTTTCCATGAGCTTTTTGATGCCTCTTTGTTTTTGAATTAATAAAACTATGGAAACATTTTAAATTATTTCCACAATTTATTTTAATTTGAGAAAACATGCTTTCCATTTAAATTCTCTCATGCCCAGTGTACTTAATTCCTAGGGTTATTGTGAGCTTCATGAGTGGAAAAATTAGAACCCTTTCAGACTGTACCTGAAAGTCTCATTTTATTAGTGTAGTTAATTTCTGCATTATTTAGTAAGTAGAAATGTACTCTGAAAAGGTGATTAATTTCAGTACCATAGTTGACATATTTAATGTAAGCAAAATGTACTTTTTAATGTGTGGTTTTGAAACTATTTCAAAGGAACCAAAAGCTCTTTTAGACCTATACACTTTCATACTGATATATTACTTATAGTTAAGCTTTATAACATGTCTTTAATTAAAGGATATCTATTGGTCTGGCAATTATTACTAGTTATTTTTACATAACTCCAGATCTTCATGTTAGCCTGAATATGCCTCTAGCATTCAAAGTACCACAGAATTCAGTCCAGTGCTTTGAAATGTGAACTCATGTATATTTGCTTATATATAATCAATTGATATATTTTACCATATTTTAAATAGTCTACTATAAAATGCAGATTGAAAATCATTCAGTATAATATATATTAATATCAGGAAGTCAGAGTGATCACTTATTTGAGTAGAATTTTGTTGTTAGGTGCCATGGAATTAGTTCTGACCCACAGCAACATTGTGCTCAACCAAATGGATTGCTTCTGTGCTAGATGTCATGTTTTTTTATGTGTGTGTGTGGGCATCACTGCCTTCTGGTGGTCGTGGGAGCCACCCAGTCCTGCTCCTGAGAGCTGCTGCTGGAGTTGAACCGCCAAGCCCGAGAGCCGTAGTCTCGCACTCAACCACTTATACCACCAGGATTCAGCCCACTAGACATTATTGTTACAGCCACTAAGTCATTCCAGTTCATTGAGGGCTTTCCTCTTTTTTGCTTCCTGTCCACTGATGACGCTCTCCAAGGACTGGTTCCTCCTGATAACATGTCTGAAGTATGTAAGAAAAGCTCTCACCATCTTTCCCTGTAAGGAGCATTCTGGCTGCATCTCTTCTAAGACAGATCATTTTGTCCTTTTAGTAGTTCATGGCAGTTTCAATATTCTCCGCCAGCACCACAATTCAGACACATCAGTTCTTCTTCGGACTTCAAATTCAATGTACAACTTTCATAGACAAATGAGGCATTGAGAATATCATGATTTGGGACAGGCACAACCTAGTCCTCTATGTAATACCCTTGCTTCCCAATACTTTAAAGAGTTCTCGTGCCGCAGACTTACATGTTGCAATACACCTTTATTCATGTGACTGCTGCTTCAATGGGGATTGATCGTGGATCCAAACAAGACAACATTTTCAACTTCATATCCTTTTACCATGGTGTCCATTTGTGAGGAATTTGGTCTTCTTTACAGTGACTTGCAATCCATACAGAAGGAAGGATGCAACCTTTGGTCTTTATCAGCAAGTATTTCAAGCACTCTTCACTGTCAGCAATCAAGTTGTGTCATTTGCAGGATAGCCAGGTGTTGACTAGACTTTCTCCTCTCCCTATGAACATTAATCTTCATATAATTCAGTTTCTCTGATTCTTTATTCAGCGCACAGATTGAAGAAGTGTGGTGGGAGAACCACACCCCTGATGCATACCTTTCCTGCTTTTAAACCTTCCAGCAGTCCCTTATTCTGTTCCCACAAGTGCTCCTTGAATAGATGGCAGTTGGCTATTTTATTTCCTTCTGTAGAAAAAATCAGGCAACTTGAAGTATTCTTAAAATATTTAAAGTATGTTTCAATTTTCTGGTTTTTCCTATTACTTAAGTTGCAATTCACACTCGAATAAGGAGCATAGAAGAGGGTGTATTTTTAATGACTTGCTTCTGATAATTTTTTTGAAATATAATATTTATAAAAATTGATGCTGTAAGGCTGCTAGTTATCCACAATAACAATGGTAAGGTCAATTTTGTTTTGCTTTTTATCTGTTTCAGAAAGAAGCACTTGTATTGAGCTTACTATTTATCTCTCATTGGAGCATGTCAATCATAGGGATTCTATGTCCACATGTACCTTATGAAATGAACACAAATAGTTTCCTTGGAGAGAGGCAAGTGAAGAACTTTTATTGGCACTTAATCAGTAAAACCATAGACACAAAGAGTAAAATGCCCGTTAAGTATACTCTCATCAATATACACTTCCCTAAGGCGTAAGGATGATTTAGAACCCACATTTGAGCTCTTGCAGCAGAAAGGCTTGCTTAGGGAGCCGCTACCAGTAGGATCCAGTAATCTTCCCCACCTGATGCTCTGCAGGGGAAAGATGAAGCTCCCCATTCATATAAAGATGTGAACTTTATTGGTAACATATTTAACTTTGGATTGTCTCATACTCTTTCTAGTTCTTACATTTTTGTAGTACATTCTCCTAATATGAAAACTTTCAGAAAAAATTATGGACCAAAATTCATGTAAGAAGAGTATGCTACATGTCCTGTAAACAAGAGCAAGGGAATGGAAACCCAAAGTAATGTCCAAGTGTCGTTTCATACTAACACATGAATCAAATGTGCTTTCGATTTGTATAGAGAACATTATGAGCATGTAGGAATATAAATAATTTATGT
>PVJH01040194.1:0-15894 GCA_004026705.1 Nesogale talazaci
TAGTAACACCTTAGTCTTCAAAGTGAAATCATCCCTTTAAATTATCTTTAAGATATTTTTTGCAACAAATTTGCCCAATGAAATACTGAACTTGATTTTGTAACTGCTACACACCCATGGGTATTAACTGTGGTCCAATAAAATGAAATCCTTATATTGCTATTTAGTAATATTAAAATATTTTGTGGTAGACAACAATACATGTAGTACGTAAACAATCTAAAGTTTTTGGTATTTCATGAGAAATTAACTAGATCTATGCTTTGAACTACAAAAATTTTGCCAGATTATGTCATGAATTAGTTTTCCAATTGTATATGTAAATCTTAGGCATACCTTAAGGGGAAAAAAATGTAAAATTTCAAAGTTGATGAAAAATCTTTAAGATATCTTAATTTAGACTGAGCCCCGGGGGCGTAGTGGGTGTGCACGGAACTGCAGCCCACTGGGATGGAGGTTCAATTCCAGCAGCAGTGCCACAAGAGCAAAGGCTGGGCCTACTACTCCCACCACCAGAGGGCAGTGATGCCTCAAAAACAAACAGAAAAAACCCAAAAAACAAAATAAAGATATTTAAAAAAAAAAGACATTTTAATTTAATTTTTAAAACTAAATCATTGTTTGTGTTGCTTTTCTGATGGGCTTTCATTTGATAGCCAACTCATATAAAACCATTAAAGGGCTATTTGAAAAGCTTCCTTATAATCAACATAAGTAAAATAAATATGCCCAATTTTTCTGCATAATAAGTAACACCCGGAAGACTTAAGGATCATAAGGACACACTGAGTCAATCTTAGGAAGTTAAATGTATCAGTGTCCTGTGAATTTAAGTGCCTAGTTTCTAAGTTGGGATCTTCATGACTCATGACCCTCCCTATTCAAGCAGCTCTCAGCAGTTGCTTAAAATTAAACATATCATATCTCAATAACTTGAAGAGACAAATGATTGAGTAAGACAGCTTAAACATCTGTCTTCAGAAAATAATAGATCTTTAGTTTGAAAATTTTAATTGTAGATACTAAGTTTTAGCAAAACTTAACATGTAAAAACGAGGCAAATTCTATCATATACATCTTTGATCACTGTTACAAGGAAGGCTTGAGTGTGGTGGTTATTAAACACGATGACTTTAACTCATTAAAACCTTTCAACACAAACAACAATGACAAAACCCCACCTATTCCTAAATGACAATAGGAAAATTGAAGTCAATTATTAAAAATTATATAAAAGTTTCATATTCAATCACTGCCATTTAGTTAATGCTGATTAACTAAATAACTAAATAAGTAACCCTATAGGATGAGGTAGAAGTGCACTGGTGAGTTTTGGAGATTTTAACTCTTTATGGGAATACAAAGTTCTGCCTTGCTCTTGCAGAGCAGCTGGTGGTTTTGAATTGCAGACCTGTGGAATCACAGGCCAACTCATCATCATTATGCCACTAGAACTCCCTATGTAATTCAATGTATTAAAAATCTCTAAACTGGGTACTCTTTGGCACAAAATATATTTTGTTTGATATCTACTTTTCTATGAACATATTCTGTATGGTTTTTATTTTGCATGTACGACTTTAATAGATTTTTTTTTTCCTCCAGAAAAGTAAATGGCAAAAATGGATAAGCACTTCACCACTAACTAAAAATTAGGCTGCTCAAACCACCCGGAGGTGCCTGGGAAGACAGTCCAGGCATTCTGCTTCTGAAAAGTCCCAGCCTTTAACAATTCTACAGTGCAACTCTACTCTACACACATGGAAACATCAAAAAGTTAATGGGAAAAAGAATGAGAACATAATGGAATTTGTCTAGTCTTTGGAAGTCCTACTTTCACCAACCATCAACAAATTCACCATACTCCCAAAATTATTCTTGGCACTTCATAGTGCCCCTCTCACACCATTCCCCTCTAACTCCCCAAAATCCAGGTAAGCACTGACTTGCTGTCTCTAAGGATTAGTTTACACAACCTAAAGTTTATATAAATGGAACCACATAGTAGGTGGTCATCTTCAACTATCTTCAGTCACTCAGTGTTATTGAAGTTTCTATCTAATTAAATGATAATCTGCAAAGCTTATAATTTTATTCTACATTCATTTATTTTAAAATTTGGTATGTACACTTATTGTTTTGGTTTGAATATCTTAAATATTAATATGAAATAAAAGAATGGAAATGTACATACCAATTAGAGCTGTAACCATAAGTTCTCATGGAGTAATTTTTATGCTTTCTAAAGTTACTTAAATAGACTTATATAATACAATGCTAAAAACAATTCTAAAAAAGTTATTGCAAATTCTAGTAACACATTTTGAAAAAGGTGGCAAAGTCAAAGTGGTAGAGTCATACTTTAAGAACTAAAAATATGTTGAAAAATGAAAATAAAAAAATAAAAATGTTGAATGGAAAATCAATTTGTTCTATGAACTTTCAAATTAAAAAGCCTAAATTAAAATTAAACACCTTATTTGATGATTTAGAAAACTACTGATTTGCCTAAGAAAAAAATGATAATGGAACATGGTTGATGGCTAAGACTTCTAACTTAGATAAGGCACACCGTAGTCATCAAAGTGACAAGTTTCTTTTTAAAATATATTTGTTTGCTTTTACATATATTAAAGAGATTTTTTGAAACATTTACTCAATGTCCATTTGATTTTGTGATTGTTGCTTTCATTAATGCTGATTATTAATCTAAGTAAAACTAAATTCTTGATCTTGATTTTTTTTCTCTATCACAATACTGTTCATCCATTTATCAAGCCATTGCTCAGTTGTGAGAACTTTATTTTTATGTGTAATTTACACTGAAGGTGGTATGCTTTTCTGCCGATCGGTGTCTCGTGTTTTCATTATTAGCAAGCACGCTGTCTGCGTACTATACGTTGTTAGTTTCCTCCCAATCCTCATGGTCTTGTCCTCACAGTTCAGTTTCTCACATTACTTGTTCAGCATACAGACTGAATAAGTTTGGAAGATTTAAGGCCACTGCACATCTTTCCAATTTTGAACATGCAATATCAGACTGAACTATCTTTTCACCTATGTTTAAGTTCTACATGAGTATATATATTTACAGGTTGTAGAGTTATCATTCTTTGCAATGTCTGAGACATCGTCTTCTGAGTCCAGCAGCAATTCCTTGCTGATGTACTATTACTTGAAAATTATCTTCAGCAGATTTTTCCTACTGTGTGATAGTAATGATATTCTTCAAGGATTTCCACATCTTGTTTGATCACTTTTCTTTGGAATGAGCACAAGTTCTCTCTTCAAGTACACTAACCAGGAAGCTTTCTTCCACACTTGACATAGATGAATAAGGGCTTCTAGTATTACATGTTCATTGAAAAATCTCAATTGGTATTCTGTCCATTCCTGAGGCACTTTTTTTTTTTTACAAATTCCATCAGTGCAGCTCAAAGTTTTTTACTATCTATGGTTCTGGTTTGCATGCTACCTCCTAAAATGGTTGAAAGCTGATCAATTTTTTTGTACAGTATATTCCCTCTAATTTCTTTTTATCCTTCCTGCATCATTCAGTAAAATCCTTTAGTAATGCAACTTGAGGTTTAAATTTGTGTTTAATTCCTTCGGCTTGAAAAATACTGTTATTACTAACTCCAGGTCTTTGCCCTTGTTTTGACTTATTTTCACAAGTCACCCTTTCAAATGTCCTAATCAAACCTTTTATTGCATTTCTTCTGTTTGCTTTAGCAATTCTGTACAGGTACAAATTTAGAGTCTCTTCTGTCGTTTACTTTGATTTTCCCCCTCTTTCCCTGTCTTTTTAGTGATCTTTGATTTTTCATAATATATGATGTCCTCCCACAATTCTTTTGGTTTTCAGTTATTGGTGTTTCCAAATCTATTCTTACAATGGTCTCTAACTTTAGGCAGGATATGCTTTGACCCTTATGAATATGCTTTGAATTTTCTTCATTTTCAGTTTGAATTTACACTAGAGCAATTGACTGTCTAATCTACTCCATTGTTGGCTGATGGTTATTTTGATGGCTGATGATTTTCTTTATTGCTCCTGTTCACGAATGCAGTTGATTTGATTCTTGTATAGTCAATCCAATGGGGTCCATGAGAATAGTTTCCAATTATGTTGTCGGAAAAAAATATTCCTAACGTGGTTTGATAGAAATCTATCATGTAATATGTGGGGTAATCGAGGTTGCCATATTTCTAAACTACTGACTCTTCTTTGTAAATTATGTATTCCAATTACTAGTAAATATCAGTATTTCTCAGCTAGATGCTTGATCTCAGCCTTCAGCCATTCAACTATATCTTTGTTTCATTTTGGGCATTCATATCTGATGTACCCATATATACTTGAAGAATTATCATATTAACACATCCTTCAAGTATGCATTGGATATTAACCCATCAATGACGAAGGATGAATTGGAAATTTAAGTTCCATCTTTTAACATTAAACCAATCCCAAATATATATATATATATATAAAATATTCTCAGCAAAATAGAAAAAAAGGTACTTTATAATCAAATCCAACTTCTTTTTAAAAAATCATTTTATTGGGGGCTCATACAACTCCTATCACAATCCATATATACGTTCATTGTATGTCAAGCACATTTGTTACCCCAATCATTCTCAAAACATTTGCTTTCTATTTAAGCCTTTGGCATCAGCTCCTTTCCCCCCACCTTCCCCGCTCCCCCTTACAACTTCTCTCTTAAGCAGTATCTTCCAAAGTTTTGTTCTCTTACTCCTTTCCTCTTCCAAAAGCAATCAGTGATAAAAAAAACAAAAACAAGTATCTCATCACTTTCTAAACTTGCTATGTACTTTTTTACCATTAAACCTTTGTAAATGTCTGTTTTCTCTACCTTAAATATTCTTTAAAAAAATCCTACAGAATTTATACAGCAATTTTATAATAAAAAGGAATATGTATGCAATAAAGAAATCTTAAAATATAGAAAACATTAATCATCAATGTACTGTTTTAACATAATTCCAAAATGCTAATTTATGATTCAACTATTTTTACATTAAAAAAAACGAAGACAAAATGAGATTTTAAAAAATCTCCTTTACTAAAACTAGGACTCAGTTAATCAAAAAGATTTTTCCCGTGAAAATAAAAAATGGGGCTGAGCCCCGGTGGCGTAGTGGTTGTGCGCGGGACTGCGGCCCACTGGGACGCAATTCCAGCAGTGGGGCTGGGCCTCCTACTCCTACCACTGGAAAGCAGTGATGCCCACCAAAAAAAAATAATAATAACTATCTCTTCTGAAGCATGACTCTTAATTACATGCAATAAAACTGATTAGAAGAGTGAAAATGTCAGTAACTTTCCAAAAATGTATTAAGTTTTACAAATACCTACAGAATTATCAAGCAAGATTTTCATCACCCAAAAATGTTCTCTTGGTGCCCTTTTACAATAAATCACTTTAGTTCATTCCCAGTCGCTAAAAGTACTTACACAATTTGTTTCTATATCTAGAATTTCACATACATAGACACAAATGAGTATGTAATCTTTTGCTTTCGGTTTCTTAGAATATCGTGTAATATTTCACCATGTAAATAATCTGTTTATTCTTGTACTGGTTGATGATACTTGCATCTCCATTTTGGGATACATGAACAATACAGGCTGGACTATTGTGTGTAAGTTATGTGAACTTATATTTTTATTTCTCTTTGTAAGTTTCTAGGAATAGAATAAGGATTATACTCAGTTAAATTATTTTATTATTTTTAAATCATTTTAATAAGGGCTCATATAACTCATCACAATCCATACATCCATTCATCGTCTCAAGTACATTTGTAGAATTGGTACCCTCATCATTGTAAACACATTGCTTTCTACATGAGTCCTTGGTATCAGCTTCTCATTTTTCTCCCTCCCTCATGAACCCTTGATAATTTATAAATTATTATTTTGTCATGTCTTACACTGCCTGATGTATCCTTTCACCTACTTTTCTGTTGTCCAGAGGGGGTTACGTGGAGATCCTTGTGACCGGTTCCCCCTTTATACCCAACCTTCCCTCCATGCTTCGGATATCATTATTCTCAAAACTGGTCCTGAGGGTTCTATCTATCCTGGATTCTGTATTTCCAGTTTTCTTATCTGTATCACTGTACATCCTCTGGTCTAGGTGGATTTTTAAGGTAGAATTGGGATGATAGTGGGAGGGAGGAATCACTAAAGAACTAGAGGAAAGTTGCCTGTTTCATTGTTGCTACCTGGCACCCTGAATGTTTCATCTTCTTCCCATGACCCTTCTGTAAGGAACTGGACATCTTGCCTATAAGATTGCCTACAAATGGACTTTGGATCCCCACTCTGTACTCACCCTCATTCACAATGATAATGAGGCTTTTTGTTCTTTGATGCCTGATACCTGATCCCATTGACACCTCATGATCACACAGATTGGTGTGCTTTTTTTTTTTTTTTGGGGGGGGGGGGGCATCACTGCTCTCCGGTGGTGGGAGTAGGAGGCCCAGCCCCACTGCAAGAATTGAACCTCCGTCCCAGTGGGCCGCAGTCTCGCACACAACCACTACGCCACCGGGGCTCAGCCCCTGGTGTGTTTCTTTCATGTGGGTTTTGTTGCTTCTTAGCCAGATGGCCATTTGTTTATCTTCAACCCTTTAAGACCCTAGATGCTTTATCTGTTGATAGCCGGGCACCATCAGCTTTCTTCACATTTGCTCATGCACCCGCTTTGTCTTCAGCAAGAAGTGTTTTCACTTTAAAGAAACTGCCAAACTGATTTCCAAAGTTGGTAAATGCAAAATACCAGCAATGAATGAGTGTTCTAGATATCCCAGTCATCATTTAGTATTGTCATTCTTTATAATTTGAGCCATTCTAGTGGATGTTGGAGAGAAAGATAGGACTTTCTACTCCTATAAAGAATTACAGTCCCAGGTGGCTGACCTGGCCTAACTCTCTGGCCTCGGACCACCCAGGAGCTCAAGATGTCGTCCCTTACCTTCCCCAAAGCCCTTCCCTACCTCCAATAAAGCCTATCTTTACTTTTCATTCCTTTAAAAAAAAAAAAATTACAGCTCCAAAAACACACAGACTGCTAACCCCTGTTCTAAAGTGTCACTGTTCTACCCTGTCTTATAGTGGCTATGAGTCAGAATTGACTCAGTGGGAAAGAGTCTGATTTTGGAGTTTTGAGCCATATCTACGTTCCAACAAATAAACTAACATTTAAATGAAATAACATCGTTAAAGTCCTTAGCAGAGTATAAGACATAAACATCTTAATGTGGCCTACTATTTCAACTGCATATATGATGTATATAGATAATCTAAGAAAAATATCAGTGAGTAAAACTTTCTAGCAAGCATTTATCAAAAGAAACTTTAAAATTACTTGGTATTTTCAAGTTGGAACAAAGCAGGGTAATGCATAAGCTAAATCACACAAGTTAATTGACAACATTAAAATAGTTACAGTAGTCACTTCATAAAATATAAATTACATATAGTAGTAAGTGCAAAATTAGGGATGGAAGGCCTTACCATGGAAAGGTATTCATTCGTACCCTGTTTTTATAAATCAGAATTCCTCCTGACATCGCTCCAATCATAATTTCATTGTTACTTTGATCCTTAAGAAACAAAACATACCAAAACATAAAAAATCTACAAAAGTGGGCTTTAATTGTATAACATATTTTAGGAATATACCAGTTTTTTTCCTTTTGCTACACTATCATATCAGATTGTTTTATTAAACAAGGATACCAAAGTATGAAGCTATTGTTTTTTGACTTATTAGCCACCTGGGCTATACAAATGTATGTATATACACACATAGCTAATTAGGGGAAGTTTCACAATATTGTGAATTGAGTGAAGCAGAACATCACTTTTGCAGTCAACAACTTATGGAAAGGTCTCGCCCTGTTTCCACACCTTTGCCATCCGTCTTCCTCATGTGAGAAGGCCCTGGAAGAATAGCAGGGTTATGTGATGGGGAGTTCAGCAGTTCAAAATGACCCGTCACTCCTTGAGCGAAAGGGAGGCTCTCTATTCAGTTAAGAGTTACAGTTTCAAAGCACAGTAGTAGTTCCACAGGATTACTATGAGTCAGTAGTGAATTGATGGCAATGAGTTTGTTTTTTGGGTTATTTTTTGGCTTCCTTCATGAAGAATATTATCTTCTCCTTTGCCAATTGCTTATTCTCGATCATATTACTTCCCCTTTCCTCTCTGATAACCACCAAAATCTATTTCTTTTGATATAAAAACCTATCTTGATTTTTTAAAGCAATAGTTGCCTCATAAAATATTTGCCTTTTTGTGGCTAATTTCACTCAGCATAGTGTCACCCAAATACAACCATGTCATGAGGTGTTTCAGTTTCAGGATTAATTAAAAAACAAACAAACAAACAAACCAAAAACAACGTGACATTATTAAAGTCAACACAGAATTGCATAATAAAAACAAAATGACTAATTTTACTTTATATAGGCCAAAATAGGTAGTTGTCACATTACAAAAATTAAGGATAGGGCTGAGCCCCGGTGGCGTACTGGTGGTGCGCGGGACTGCGGCCCACTGGGACGGAGGTTCAATTCCAACAGTGGGGCTGGGCCTCCTACTCCCACCACTGGAGAGCAGTGATGCCCACCCCCCCTCAAAAAAAATTAAGGATAATCTTCAAAACAAACTTAAATATTACATTATTAAAATTCTTTAACCTAAAGCAAAAACTTATCTCAGAATTTCCCATAGTTAAACTGAACCCAACTCAGGAATAGGAGCCAGAATCCAGACATCAAGACTTCTTCACTCACAAAATGATTAAAAAAAAAAAAAGCATTCTTTCTTTGCTAAAATTGTTCTGAAGCAAATGTAGTGTTTACACTATAAAAAATAATAAAACATGAGCAGTTCAGAATCTGGTGATAAATATTTGCAGAATAATGAGAAGTCCTATATTAAAAATAACATGTGAGTATAGAGCAGGGTACATTTCTTACACTGCATGGCAAACCCTAAGTCCACTGCCATTGAATTGAGTCTGCCCTATAGGGCAGAGTAGAACTGCCCAATAGAGTTTTCTACGTCATATTCTTTATGGAAGTAGACTGCCACATAATCCTCTCTGATGGAGTGGTGCCAAAGTTCAAACTGCTAACCATCTATTTAGTTAGCAGCTGAGCACTTAACCATGGACCCACCAGTGAGCTTTGGGAAGGCTCTAGAAAAGAAAGTTTAAACTGTACCTTAAGGAATGAATTTCATGCCAATGAATAGAATTCAATACTTGTCTCACATGCTAACTAACTTTGAAACAGTTTTTATTTTTGAATTTGATCATTCTAAAGGGAACTTAAACTATACCATTAATTTGCTTGAAAACATAGGCAATATTTACAACTTAATTCCTAAACTATATCCTTAGAAACATAGTTTTAGTAATTATTAATTAAATAAAACCTTATTAAATTAACTTGTGGCTATAAGAACTGGCCCAGAAAAACCCACTGTATCTATCAGTCTAATTGTGAATTTTAGTTAGCCCTAACCAGAACTAACATTTATACTACTTGTACACTATTACCAGAGTTTGAAGGATATCAATTAAAAGTTTAGATCAAGAAGGCAGATGGACCCTAAGCAGTACCCAAATGATATATAAAAGGGAGAACTCTATATGCAAATACTTGACACTCTTAAGCTAGACAACATAAGAACATCATATCAAGATATATAGTTGTAGTTCTTGTTTAGTTCTATATAAGATGGCAGGTTAAATAAATGCTCCTTCCTAACCCATCTCTGACTCCCAATGTCTTAAAATATCAGAGAAGATACGTTAAAAGAGAAAGTATCTAATCCTTGAGAACAATCCATACTACATGAAGTCCTACTAGCAATAGGCAGGATTAAGATAAACAAGATTAGACCTATGAGGTGGTAAGTGTTCAAATGCAAGCCAAATTACACACAAGAAGTCACTCTACTGTTGCAGAAGTTCAAACAGCAACAAAGGCGATAGACAAAAGCCCTCAAATTACTGATCCAATAGCTCTTGTATGTGGTCAGCTGCTAAATTTTCCAATATGCCTTCTTTTTCACAGATAACTATAGCAAAGAGAAGAAAAAAGAGTGGGCTCAGGTCTTCAGAGGTATAAAACACCTAAAATTTACTATTTGTGCTCTGAAAAACAGTATGCCCCAGCCCCTAAGTACCTGCTATTAACTGTTTACTTATATATCTGTTACTGTCTATAAACTTTTTCTTTTTAAATATGAATTTCATTTAATTATTTTCTTCCCCTTTTCTCCCATCTCCTCAATTGTCCCAGCTTCTCCTTAACTAGAGCAGTCTGCTTCTTTTAGTGTGAGAAACATTTTTCTTTTATAACTAGTCTCATGCAGAGTATCTTTGAGGCTTAACTTCCCTCAGCATAATAGCTTCCAATTTCATTATTTTTTAGAGATACATACTATTCTGTTGTATTTATGAATCACAGTTTAGTTATTCATTCCTCAAGCAACAGTCATTTAGGCTTTTTTTTTTTTTCTTTTGCTACTGTGAATAGTTTTGAAATTTCCCCCTACAATTAAGGGGGTAGGGTGTGGGGCTGTCAGAATATTCATGAGAAAATTCTATTATCTTTTAATCCTATTTGTCCACAACCCTTTTGAAGCCTCCTTGCATTTACAGGATCCACACTGTCTCTATTTAGAGATTATGGATGGCTAAAGATGTACAGGTACCAGTTTGACTAAGGGTGATCTATAATGGATACTGTTAACTTAGCTTTGCTAGTTGAGAGAACTGAGAAACTAATAACTTTTTGTGTGTGTGGGGGTTGAGGTGGGTGGAATACAGAATACTAAGCATTTAAAATGTTCATGAAAGAGCTACTGGTAAACTGGCAAAATAGGCAGACGCACGACAAGAACGATATGAGATCAAGTGAAACAGACACTGATGATCATGCTGGAATCCTGAGCATCATAGAAAGTGATACGGAAGCTGACTGAATAATGATATGGAAAGGAAGCCAAGTAAATCAGTAAGAGCAAATAGATAAGTGAATTGTTGTCTAGCCTGATATGAAACAGCAACCTTAAATTTTTGCAAGCAACATTCATTCAAATTTCGCTTGTTCAGGGCCAGCACACCAGCACACATTAATGGTGAATGACAAGAAAGGTGGAATACTTCCTTAATCCCCAGTTTCCGGGTTAAGGCAGACCCCCTTCACTGCTTCCCATTCCTTACCCACCTCCCTGACTCCATAGAGCTACTAATCTAATCTGTCTGAAGTTAAAGCCATGCCCTAGAAGATCAGGTCCTTGGTGCGCCAACACCAACACTGGAAGTTTGTGAACTCGTCATGAGCTGATGGGCAGCCTGTTGCCAGCATCTTGAGCAAACAGGAAAACCTTTCATAACCACATGCCCAACCTCCAGCATTATAAATGATTTAGCTCCTTTGTCCCCATCACCCCCAAAATCACCATGACATATCATAACTAAACTTTCCAAATCACAGGCAAGGGAAGAGTTCTGAGGGCAGTTCAATTTAAAGTTACCTATAAATTATCCATAAGACCAAGATAGGATTTCTTAGCAGAAACATGTAGTGAAGAAGGCAATTGAGATGATTATATGAAATTTTGAGGGGGAAAAATGCGATCCAAGAATCATATAACATAATCCAATCAAACTGTCCCTAAAATAGGACAGCTTCAGGTAAGCAGAAATTTCCAGATAAGCAGAAACTGAAGGAATTTATGAAGCGCAGATAAGTATATAAGGAGTATTAAAAGAGTTGTTCTGATAGAAGCAACAATAGTAAACAACTACCTGATATTAATATACCTGGCAGGCACATGCAGTAGTCAAACCAGATACATAAGTAACTAAAGTAAAAGAACTCCCAAGACTGAAAATAGGGAATCGGGGAGATCAAATAGATTGAAAACAATTATTCAGCAAACAGAGGGAAAAGTACAGCTACCAAATACAAAACAAAACAAAAAAAAAACACAACAACAAAAAAACAAAACAGAAAACAAAAAATACTTTAACTATTGGCCTTGTAGTTAGCAGCCTAATAGTGACCAGAGGTCTTCAGAGTAATTACAAAACCTTCAAATGGAGGGGAAGTTAAACAGGTTTCAAGACTATCTTAATCTTAAGCAGAAATCAATACATGACATGGCAATTGAATATAAAAAATGAATATGCTTCATCAAAATAAGAGGGAAATAATAAAAGATCCAGGAAAGGCTAAAATAGCAATTAGTATGAAAGATGAGAATAAATTCAACAAACAAAATAAACTCAGCAGGCTGAGCCCCTGTGGAGTAAGTGGATGAGTGCAGGACTGTGGCCCGCGGGCTTGGCAGTTCAAATCCAGCAGCGGCTCTCAGGAGCAGCACTGGGTAGCGCCCACGAACACCAGAGGGCAGTGATGCCAAAACACACACACACACACACACACACACACACACACACACAAACAAAATAAACTCAGCAAAGAAAATTATGCAGATAATGAAACCAGTAATATAAAACACACACAATGAATTCATACCAATTACATACAGCATAAATGGATTAAATGCACCAGTCACCAGTTAAGAATAGTACAATACATAAAAAATGATCTATCAATGTGCTGTCTACCATACAAATACAAAAATCTAAAGTTCAAAGGAAAGGAAAATATACATTAACCAAAAAAGAGGAAAAGTGACAACTTTAATTTCTGATAAAATAGACTCTAAGGCAAAATCCAGCAAAAAAGGGAAAGAAATCCTCAAAAAACATTAATCAAAGTTTTACAGATATGTAGTCTGTAGAGACAAACTCTGAAGTAATAGGAGACTTTTGAGGAGGGTAAAACTAGAAATAAAGTCATTAAAGATACAGATAAATTCAACAACAAATTCAACCCACCTTGACCTCATGACATATAAAGAGTATTCTACCCTCATACAAAGCAATATAAATTCTGTTCCAGCTCACAAGAAATATCCTCAAGAACATACTTTATGTTCTCAACTACTCAATTCATTTTCATTGAGCCAATTCCAACTCATGGTAACAATATAGGTTAAGGAAGAACTGTCCTTGTGATTTCGTGAGATTAATTCTTTATAGGAGTCTCCCAAGGGGCGACTGGTAGTTGAACTGCTGACCTTTTTATTAGCAGCCAAGTGAGTTACTCGCTACACCACCAGGGTTCAAAGGTTAGACCACAGGTATTAGAAAGCATCTTCTCAGATCATTATGCTGCAAAATTAAAAGTGAGCAATTCGAGAATGGAGAAAAAAAAACCATATATAAATTAACTAACTTACTGTGCATGAAAACTGTGCAATTACAGAAATAAATTATTTGAAACAAGTGAGAATAAAAACATACATAAAACACTGGGGCACAACAAATGCAGTATTCAGAATGAAATTAGAATAATAATCACAGACATCAAGAAAAATGAAACAAAAAAAATCAATACTTTAAAATAGCACCTCCAATTATTGGAAAAAGAGCAGCAAATAAGCCAACATTCACCAGAAAAATAAAAATAGAAAATATTAGAGCGGAAACAGATGAAACAGAAAGCAGAAAAAAAATATAAAGAATCAATAGGAAGCTGGTTTTTTGAAAGGTGCCCAAATCAACAAACCACCAGCAAATCTAACAAAGGAAAATAGCAACAACCCAAAAAGTAAACTGCAAGACTTCCGGGAAGATGATGACTGAGTAGCACATACTAGAGGGACTCTGCAGAAATCAGCCCAGGAGAGTTACTAAAAGGGCAATTCAACACTGCTGGGGTGCAGAAGGAGCACCATAAAGATAAGGAGGTACACACAACCACTAGGTTTTGAAGGGCTGGGGACTTTAGGCTTACCACCGTGGAAGCTGGCTAGGGTTTGACCTTAGTCCTGCCACTGTGTTGGCAGGAGCTGAGATCATTTGGAGGGGATATAGGGGCTTTATCTCAACACAGCCACATCTTGCCACTGCCTCTGGTCAGGGATCTGGGCTCAGCTATATTGTTACTTTTGTAACAATATACCCTACCCTAGGATGTTCTCTTACCCTGGGATGTTTAAAGCTGCTTCACCCAGTTGGGAGAGATCCACCCTGTGCAACTTAGCTTGAGGCTGAGGAAATCTGCCAGACCTCCACCAGGGAATATTCTACCCAACTTGCTCCCGGGTCTCTGTGATCATCTGTGGTCTCACTTAACTGAAGGAATTTCCTCTCCACTGCCTTAGTGCCTTATGCGGCCAAAGGCTGTACAGCCAACACTAACCAATTTCCCATGCTCCTGCAGGAACCACCATAGCGAACTACCTGATCAGGGAAATTCCACCCACCATTCTCAGTGCTCTACACAAAAGCAAGCAATTCAATAGTCCTCTGTGGCACTCCACTTGCAGCTGGTACCCCCTAACACCTTCTGCAGTGACCCAACCTTCTGTGGGCCACACCATCATGGATTCTTGTGAGACCATGCTGAACAACACCATCCTTGTGGGTCCACCCAACCAGTATCGCCTTAGAGGACCATCCAACGTGGCCCCCAAATAATATACTTGCTGACTAGGGAAAGAGTGAAGCCACAGGAAGATAAAGTGAAATTAGTGAAATAGTGAAATTAGCTGCAGGCAGTTCGAAGAAGCATTCCAATTAAGTCTACCAGAGCCCGTGCTCTTTGAATGATTCACATTCACAAATAAAGGCACAACACACTGATAAAAAAAGGGAGGTAGGAAAATACCCAAAACAAAAGGGATAAGATGACATCACAGAGTCCATAGATTGAGATAATAATAAACCTGAATGTGTATGGCATTAAAAGACTGAAGCTAACAGACTGGTTTAGAAAACAACCATCAATCCACTGTCTATGGGACACAAATCTCAAGACTTCAGAAAAAAATAGACAGAGAATACAAGGCTGGAGAAAGGCATACCAAGCAAACAGCTATTCAAAATAAGCAGGGATAACAATCCGAATCTGGGATAAAAGTAACCTCAAAGTGCAAAGGATAAAAAGAGATAAGGAAGGACACTCTATTATGCTCAAGGGAATGATAGACAAAGAACCGGGGCTGAGCCCCGGTGGCGTAGTGGTTGTGCGCGCGAATGCGCAGGATGGAGGTTCAATTCCAGCTCCACAGGAGCAAAGGCTGGGCCTCCTACTCCCACCACCAGAGGGCAGTGATGACCCCCCCAAAAAACAACAACAACAAAAAGACAAAGAACCAATAAGCATTTTAAACATATATTCCACTGACTATGTCAACCAAACACTCCAAAAGATGAAATAAGAAATCACAGCCTCAATAATTATAGTGCATGACTTCAATACATCGCTGTCTGAGAAAGAAAGATGAAAGGGAAAGACTGAACAAGAACGCTAGAAATCTAAACACTACAATTAGACAATTTAACAAGATAGGTACTTATAGAGTTTTTCATTCAAATACAAAAAAATTAACATTCTTTTCAAGCTCACAAGGCACATATTTGAAGATAAACCACATGCTGGGGCAGAGGGGAATTTACATAAATTTAAGCACATTGATATCATACAGACTTTTCTTTCTGACCTCTGTGCAATAAGGCTGAAAATCAACAAAAGGATGATGAAAAAAAAAAAAAAACAAGAGCAAACAATTGGGAGAATGAATAACTCTCTATTTCAAAGGGAGTTGGACTGGCCCAGATCAGAGTTGAAATTGGGAAATTTTTACAAGCCAATGAGAAAGAAAACACAACATACCAAAAGTTATGCATCACAGCAAAGGCAGTTATCTGAGGAAGTTTAATAGCAATACATGCAGACCTGAAGAAGGATTGACTGATA